>DWAN01001669.1:0-17103 GCA_018230445.1 Heliconius hewitsoni | reverse complement strand
ATATATATATATATATATATATATATATATATATATATATATATTTATATATAACTTAAGTTAAAAACTACTAATTAAACTAATAGGTCGGGGTTCAATGCATTATTAATAATCAAACCTCTTTGGCTATGCTGAATGTAACTGGTTGGTTGGTTTTAATACCATTAAATATGACATTCTGAAGATGCCATAAATAATAAAATAAAAACTATTACATACAATTGTTTTTCAATCAAGCAAAATGAACGTATGTGACGAAGATATTCGGTACATTTTAAATGCCACGAACGTCGCGAACTGTGCGGTTAACAGACCTAATACGGTACCAATAAGAGTAGCATAAATGTGGTTCAAGCGTTTTAAGTCTGGAAATTATTGTGTGAAAGATGAGGTTCGCTCTGGGCGTCCAGATAAAATCAGTGCCGTCTTTGAAAAAATGGAGCAAGATCGACATATTAGTAGCTACAGCATTGCTGAAGGACTGGTTTATGCTTACTTTCTTTATTGCACAAATAAAAAAAATAGTAAAATACAATTGAAAAGATAAGTTTACAACGGCGGGTTTATTACTAAAAGAAATCTCCTCCAGCCAACCCATGGAAGTGGATGAGTGCAAGCAGCGGAATAAGATTACAATGCAATCATAAAAGTATAAAAAAAAGGATTATCTAATACAATATACACAATACATATATACTATATAAATAGACTACATATAAACACATATACATGCATAATATATAATATATACTAGAAACACTGAGTAAAGCTATGCCAAATTACTTTCACTTTTGAGCAAATGCTCTTTAAGTTGGGATTTAAAGGTCTTTAGAGAAGAGCTTTTTTGAATAGGATTGGGAAGTTGGTTCCAAAGGGACGCGGCATACACAGTAAAGGATTTTTGAAGGAATTTGGTATTGCTCTTCGGTACGTCCGACGTCGGAATGACACACGACCGCCTAGAGCGTAAGGGTCTGGGAAGCACATTAAAGGAGGGAGCGAAGGTGAACAGGATTAATTCAAGTAATTCAGAATTTTAAAAAGGAATATAAGGATATGCATATCACGGCGAAAGCGAATTGAGAGCCAATTCAGCTGAGTTCGAAATTGGGAAACATGGTCATACTTATGCAAACCGTAAACAAAGCGTATGGCGAGATTTTGAAGTCGCTCTAATTTGTTAAGTAGCTCCTCGGTCACATCCAAATAGCAAACATCGGCATAGTCGAGTATTGGAAGGAGAAGTGATTGCGCTAGCATAATTTTGGTTTTATGAGGAAGGAAGTATTGGAGACGCCTAAGAGTATGATAATAGAAATGCATACGCTTGCTGATTGAGTTAATATGAGGTGCCCAAGATAAATTAGAATCCATTATAAGACCTAAATTTCTAAAATTTTCACAAAAAGGAATTGTCTCTTCCGTGTATTTGATCGCAGGGACGGTATTCCAGTTGATTTTAGATCGCTTTTTAAACCTTCAATAACTGCAGGCAGATCATTTAGGTTAGAGTAACGATAAAGTTGCAAATCATCAGCATACAGATGGAAGGGAGAAGTAATGACTCTAGAGATATTATTAATAAAAACAGAAAAGAAGTGGGGAAAGAACGCCGCCTTGGGGACGCCGGCAGTGAGATCAAGCCGTGACGACGTGATATCCTTCGCTTTTATACATTGCCGGCGTCCGAAGAGGTAAGAACGAAACCATCTTAAAGTTTCGAAGGAAACATTGACTGCCCGAAGTGTGCCAAGAAGTATATCGAGATCAACAGAGTTGAAAGCACTGCTGAAATCCAGTGTGCTATGGAATGTCCTCCGTAATGTCCAGCACTGCTCCCACTGTGCTGTGAGAAGGACGGAAGCCGGACTGAAAAGGACATAATAGATTGTTGGATGAGAGAAAGGAGTAAAGTTGGTTGTTGACTAAGGATTCAAGGACTTTAGCTAGAACAGGAAGGATAGATATAGGACGGTAATTAGTGACATTGGAAGCGTTAGAGGATTTGAGAACTGGGGGAACACTGCGGGAGAACATTGCGGGACAGTGAAAAGTTAAAAATATGGGTGACCACTGGTGCAATGCTCTCCAACACGGGAAGAATCATCTCAAGGCTGAGATTGTCACTTCCAAAGGCTTTAGAGGAGATACAGTGAATACACTTCTTGACATCATCTTCTGTTACAGCTTTGAAGGAAATGGAAATTGGGTCAGGTGGGTCAATATTAGACAAAAAAGTAAGTGTTTTTGATTTTAACTGGGGGCTTATATTAAATGGTGGGGTTGCAAAAAAAATATTCAGTGTATAAAGATTCACCGAGACTTGACGAGTATCAATGTTTTTGCCCACACCAAACGACTCCAAGAATCTCCAAACTTGTGCTTGAGAAAGATTCTGAATGCTTTTATGGAAGTAGTGACGTTTGGCATCCCTACACAACCTGTTGCAGATGTTGGTTGTTGATCATAAAACAGTTTTACGTCATTTACGAAAGTCTAGGTACAAGAAAAAAAATGACATTTTGGTACCACATGATCTCACTGAGAAACCTAATGCAACGTTTTACCATTTGCGATTTTTTGCTGAAACGTAACAATTCCGAACTATTTCTTAAACAGTTGATTACGGATGATGAAAAATGGGTGACTTTCGATAAGAATGTGCGAAAAAGACCACGGTCGAAGCATGGACAAGCCCCACAGACCGTGGCATAGCCCGGCCAGACTCGGATTAAACTGATACTATGTGTATTGTGGGATTGGTAAGGAATCGTCCACTATGAGCTTTTCTCACCGGGTAAAACTATCGATTATGACCTCAACAACTGATGAAACAAGCTATTGAGAAAAACCAGCCGGAGCTGGTGAATAGAAGAGTGTGGTGTTCCACCATGACAACGCCAGACCGCACTCATCTATAGCCACGCAGCAAAAATTGAGAGAGCTTGGCTGGAATGTGTTATGCATCCTCCATATAGCCCTGACCTTGCTCCATCAGATTTTCACGTGTTTCGGTCATTGCACTTATTATACTTATATTCGGAACTGTTTAGGAAGCATAAAGCTAACCTCAAAAGAGCACTGTGAATACTACCTGTCAGATTGTTCTTTTATCAAAAATCTCAATATTTCTACAGGAATGGGATCTTGGCACTATAACACGTCATTCATCAAAAAATATTGTACATACATATTGTAAATAAATAAAAAATTCTACCTAAAAAAATATTTTCCTTTGTACAAACAACACGAAAATACTTTTGCCCCGATCTTATATTTATATAGAAAATTTACCATTGTGATCCGACTGGTTATCTACCCATTACCAACAGCAATTAACAATTTATATATATGTATGGAATAATATATGAGATTATTAACACGTACCATATAAACATTTATTTACAATTCAACAATTTTTATTAAATCTAAGCTCCAATTTCAAGAATCAGCAAAATTTGTCGACATACCATTTAGAATTATTCTTTGACTTTTACGGTCACCATTATCTTTTATTATACACATATAAAAACCTTAAATATCTTACATTACCCATAACATAAAACGGCAATGTGGAGTACCCAGTGGGATAGGGTCTGACTGCAACGAAGGTGGTCGAAGAAATAAATTATTTTTATTTTCTCGCTCTAATTAATCGAACTGCGGCGTTCAGTTTTGCCACTCAAAGCGTCTCAAAATCGGATCGGAAAGTGGAGAACGGAGTGCCTGGATTTCATTCTGCCTACCCTGTTTGTTAAGTATATAGCGAGAAGCTGAAAAAAAAATATTATATACAATATATTCGATATAAATCAAGACATTACCAAAGTTAAGATGGTAGCTTTCCCATTTATGCTATACGCGCGTTCATGGAAATGCATTACACTAAATGGATCATACTCTACTGAACTCCTTACTGAATCTGTTGGCCCCTTAATGAACAAGTTGCGATAACCTAGATATAACAAAATATTAGTTATCTAGTCACTAATACCTACAAGGCCAAGCCAGTCGTGGCGCAGAGGCACTAGAATAGGGATGCCCAATTTTAGAAAACCGTTGTTCGATAAAAATCAAAGGAATAACATCGATGTCAGCCATTTTATCAGCCATCGATATTTTTTTGCAAATATCGTCATCAATAAATAAAAAAACCGAACCAACGTGAGTCACGCTCGCCCACCAAGGGTTCTGTACAAAAATTGGAGGTCTCGAGCTTTTTCCGAAATTCCAGCTTAGCTTAGCCATTTCATCTGATAAATGTATAGTTTTTAGATTTTTCCTAAGCTGTCTATTACCTGTTGAAGCTACCAACTAGCTGCAAATGCTAGCTGCCAAGTTTTATAATTATAGGTCAATCGAAAGTATCTTATTAATTTTGATTCCCTTTATAGTATCGAAATATGCGTTTTTTGTGATATAAGTGGCCATATCTCTTTTTAAATAAATATAGAAATACTTTTCTTTCGGAAAATTATGGCCTTAGATCTGAGTATGTGGTTTGAATTTCAATTCAACACTTCCAAACGTTTCTTGAGATTTATCTAAGCCTTTAGGCTTTTGACAGACAGACAGACAGACGGACGAACAACAAAATGATCTTGTAAGGGTTCCTTTTTTCCTTAAAGGATACGGAACCCTTACAACTACAATATAAACGACTTTTTAATTAAAACAAAAATCAAAAAGTTATTGAACATTCAAAACAATAGGGCGCATTATATGTCCTAATATTTTTTGTCAAACGATTGTAAAAATAGTAATTTAGAAACCATATGTACGCGATTAAATATCGATTATGTGTCCCTGGTGACATCGATGTTACGATGTTTTGGTTAATGCAACATCGATGTTAAAACATCGATATTTTAACTGCTAACACCGAAAATCGTCGGGCTTCCCTACACTAGAGTGTGACTGTAAACGTGACAGGACGTGTGGTTCGATATCCACTCGAGAAAATGATTAATAATGATTAAATATAATATTTTAATTTCTTCGCTCTGGCGTCAAGGCAAAGCGCGGCATTGAGTCACTCAACACGTAATGCCTTCAGAGTTGCGCGGAAAGTGGAAGTGAAAGCGGAGCGAAGTGTTTTAACAGCAGGCCTAACCTGCTGCACGCTCGATATAGCGAGAAGCTGAAAATAAAATTATCATCGTAAATAGATTTTTGCAATTTCGCAAATTTTCAATTCAATTTTCGCGAAAAATTCAATTACATTTTCGCGCTTTTCCACGCATATCAGAGCATTTTTTGCGCTTATACGTGTTTAAAAAAATATATGCTTATTAGGAAAGTTATTAGGGAATATGGAACATTTTGTTATTATATATATATATATGTATATATATATATACTGTTCATAATTTCTAATAAATTAAAATGTTAGTTAGTACCTGGATGGATATTATTCCATAACACTTTGATGTACTTGTCACGATATGGATGTGACACTTCATCTTTAAAACCAATCCCGTGTAGAAGCGTATGTAATATATCCCTTTGCCTCAAACAATCGTAACCTAAAGTGACCACCTAAAATGACAAGAGAAAAAAATATATATTCTATTTAATATAACGTATACCGCGTTGAGTTTAGTCACTCAACACACAATGCTTCGAAAAAATCTATCAATAAACTGCAACATTTCGAATCCTTGCAGATCGATTCCACCATGTTGCATCTGGAATTAAGATGGAAAGCGAAGAAGTGAGCGTCTAATCAAAAACAAAAATAATAATTGCTCTTTGTAAAATAAACAATATCTTCTTTCATTTGTTGCGTATCATCAATGTAAAGTATTTTTAATTAAATTTAAGATAAATCTAACTTAACAACATTTTTTCTTACAACTTCTCCACTTTGCATAAATTGTGGTTCATGGACGCAGGCTCTATTCTTATTAGGATTAGTAAAATGAAGCCAAGTTTTATTATCGTTAGGTTTCTCAGATACTTCGTGAAATTCAATACACGATTCGGATTCGATAATCTTCATGGCCGTTTGTATAGACGAATTGATGTACTTATCTGTTTTCAGAGAAACGAATTAATTAGTATTATTATTTTTTCTGTAATTTGTTAAAAATCCCCACAATTTTCATCTATCTATCCTGATACCGATAAGTATCTATATACTTATATAGATACCTACCGGTAACTTGGTATAGTCCTAACTAAGGTATATTTCTTTTTCGATGTACTTTTTCGATACTTTTTAATTGAATATACAGTAATGAACGTATAAACTTTGTTTAATTTCATAGTAAATCCTGAGGCCGTCGTGGCGCAATGTCTCATCGTCTGACTTATTAACGCAGTTTTTTTTTTTTTAATTTTATAAAAAATAATTTATTACTCTACTTATACACTCCTTTCCAGTAACTAGATAAAGCGCGGCGTTGAGTTATGCCACTCACGCACAATACATAATGCCTTTAAAATCGAGCAGAAAGTGAGCTGAGCGTCTTCACTTTAGGTTAACTCTGCTAAATGCGGGATAGATGACTCTAAAGAAAAATTCTAGTAAATTTTAAGTTTTGCTTACCATAAGTTTGATTGTCTAAGTGGTACCTGACAACTCCTTTAGGCCAAAGGTGGCTTATATCTTGTTGCAATTGAAGTAATTTAGTATTTCGCATAGTGTTTACTAAATTAGAAATAACCAAATAATAAACTTCTTGCAGATTTAAAAATAATTGATATAATATATTTATATTATTAAAAGATACTTACTATAAGGTACCTGGACAAAGGCTGTAAAAATATAATTGATTCTTATGAAATTCTAAAAATATATACAACAACTAATTATAATATATATACAGATTATAAATAAATTATATATATATTATTTATTAATAAATTATATTTTTTTTATTTGTTGTAATTTACTCCAAAGTTAATCAAATAAGGCCATAACCATACATTTTGCTACACCCAACGAAATAGTCGTATAGCGCCCACATATTGATCGACTATTTCGTTACCACTAAGTTACAGTACAGCCGATGTGTCGTGGCCGCCTTAAAGTTAAGCTCTCTAAGGTATTTTCATTTCATACATTGCATAGTATTTTATACTCGAGAAAGAAAATAAACAAGAATAAAAAAATATCCTAAAATTAAATCTGTACAGCCATCTATATCTAACACCATTGAGGCCACGACTCGTCGACACGACTTTATAAAATATTTTCTGGTACAGTACGATACTATACCAGTAAATATTTTACAAAGTAAGTAACAACTTTCAGATATTAATGTCAGCATAATAATTACCTGATTTACTTCCGTCTCTCCATTTTTTTATCGGTAAATCTACGAAAGCAAAACATAATAATGTAAAAGATTGTAAGAAAATTGCATACTGAATTAATAACATATTTGCGAAAAAAATAAAAAAATATTCGTATTAAAACTGGACCAAAAACTGTATAGCTAACATAAGAATAATAACCTATCGTTTTAAAATATTTTCACACTGAAAAATTTTATGGTTTTTTTAATATGGTGAAGAATTGCAAGTTATTTTATATAAAGTTTTATATGCACCTTAAAACTGCATGCAATTCTAAGTAATAGAGCATAAGAAATATAAGCTAAATTCCGAATTCTATTCCTTTATTTTTGTATAGAATAATTTTATGGTTTCGTACATTTAATAAAAAAAAATATCAAGAAGAAAAGAATTTATTATGTCGTATTAAAATTCCGACATATTTTAGTATAAATCACTACAAGTATATTTATTCCATAAGATAACTTCATTTAATAAGCCATAAAACATATAATGTAGTTACAAGAAATGTAACTGAAAACAAATTTCAGTTTCATTCTAAAATCAACCAATTACTACACACCACGGCAAGTATTCATCATGAAATTCATACTAAATGGAAATACTTTTTACGCAATATTTCCTATTTGAAATACTATTAAAACAAGTTATTTATACAAAAATATTTTCCACATAACTATTTGCTTAATTTTTCATATCTGTAACTATTTGAAATCAAATAAATTATTCTTATAATTACTAAATTATATAAATATAATTACTAGTTATATAAGTTTCTATATCTCTCTTATCCTTTTTCCGCCAAGCTTTGTAACAGAAAACGGATCGCCGTCGCCATTCGCCGGGTGTCAAATGTCAAATTCATAAGTCAATAATATAGCGGCGAAGAGTAAATTTGTTGGAATTATTCTAGAATCTAAAGTATATCTTAACGAAGGCCTAACGTGTGGCTTTAACCAAGATATTTATTTAAATAGCTTTAATTCCTATAATGTCCGGAAAACTGTTTATTTTTTGTATAACTTTTACCTTGCCCTCTATTTATTTGGCATCAACAAGTATCAGCGGGTCACTGGAGTTGGACGAATATACTTTTGATAAAGTTATTAATAAGTTCGATACCGTAGTGGTAAAATTCGACGTTGCATATCCATATGGTGACCAGCATGATGCCTATATAAATGTTGCTAAAGAATCAAAAGACATAGACAATTTGCTGTTTGCTGAAGTCGGAGTAAAGGAATATGGTCAAAAAGAAAATGAAGCACTTGCTGCTAAATTTGGTGCCACAAAAGATAACTTTCCAGTTGTTAAATTAATTATTAAAGGAGTAAAGGAACCTATATCTTTTGACAATTCAAAAGGAATTACAAGTGATTCTTTGAGACAATTTATTCGTGAGAATGGTAAAGTATACATGAGCTTGCCAGGCTGTATTAAACAATTAGATGAATTAGCAGTTAAATTTATGGAATCTGAGAAGGATGTAAGAGAAAATTTACTTCAAGAAGCAAAAAGTAGTCTAAAAAATAATCAGGTTTGCATTTTGAAATATATTTTTACTATTTTTAATTTACATATATTACAAACAGTAACATTATTGTCAACATTCATAAAAAAAATTCCCACATGTAGCTAAGAAGGCAGAGAGAAACTACTGTTAAGGCATTCCATTCATAGTATTTTACCCAACTCATTTGGGTTGTTGAGTGGTCAATCACAACTATATCTAAAAAAAATATTCTATTTCTTTCAGTGGGAATAGAACCCACAAGCAAGTCATTAGCACACCATGTGCCACAATAATATAATTTAGAGCTAATAATGTCATATGAATCATTTTTCATACTGATATTTATAAATACTTTAAATTTTCATATATTTTAGGATGATAAGCCCATCAGCAACACTAATGTGTACATAACCATAATGGAGAAAATACTAGAAAAAGGTGATGATTTTGTCAATAAAGAAACTGCAAGAGTTAAAAAAATATTAGAAGGAAAAATATCCAATGAAAAGAAACAAGCATTGAACTTTAAAGTAAATATCCTTGGATCTTTTAAATATGATGACAAAAATAACAAAAAAGAAGAATTATAAATTTTTCCTTTTTTGTTTTTTTTTGTTGTAAAAAAATTAAACTGTCAATTCAATGTGTTGCATGTTTGGTGGTTTGAGTTTAGCATTTATTATTTTTATATTATTGTCACAAAGCTTGACCAATTTATTGTTGCTCAATATTAGATTTTATTTTTATTTAAGCAGTTTAAGGTAACATTCCAGTATTTTCTTTGATTTTATAATAGGCCAGCTTTGAGATAAGGCTAGTTAATTTTAATTATTATTTTACAAATATTTATTTAATGTTTACATGTTTGAAGAAATAATATAAAGATATTGTTTTATTGTGTGAACAATAAATAATTTAAATGTTGCCCAGTTTGTTTTATTTATTAATTAGCCAGGTAAGAAGTATAAACATAAATTCTTCTTATGAACAACTTATTTCTTACAATATTCAATAAATAATAAATAAAATCTTTGTTGTAAGTGAAATTTTATAAAGAAAACTACAAGTTATAAAATGATATGTAATGTATTACAAAATCTTAAATGCATTAGCCTTAAAGTATTAAAATACATATTCGAGATTTTTTTTATTGAACCCAATATTCATAAAAAATTTATGATACTACTAATAATTATAAATTCAATACATCGAATTTAGGCCTTAAAAAATGTTTACATAATTCAGAATTTACACTATAGTTCAGAGTTTATTAACATTGTATAATTTTTAATAGTCACTATTGCTTCAAAAACAAAAGCTTAACTGTGTTTTTGTTAAGAAAAATAGTGATGTACCAACTAATCCAAAATTAAAAATTGTCTTTACTCTGTCTTTATTTCAATTCTGAAATTATCATGTCAATTTATAGCAATGAAGCCATCCATAAATTACGTAACACGTTAAGGGGGAACTCTTAAGATAGATATTAGATTTAAGTTAAAAATATAACAAAAACCCAACTTTTTGCACCAAAATAATTTCCAAGTCCTGAAGTTTTAATTTGATATAAATTGACATATCAAATTAATATATTGACTTCTAGTAATAGTGGCAAGATATTTGACATCACACTAAGTGGGATAGTCTCACAAATGTGCCAAAAATCATAAAATTTGTGTTACCTAATTTACAAATGGTTATATTTTGTGGTTATTCCACTTTAGAACAAACACATTTCAAACATTCTTAAATATTAACTCTTTACAAAAAAAAATGGAATTCAATAAAGAAATACATATTATTACTCTGACTTTTCACTTTCCACTTTAAGTTCTTTTAGTTTTAAGATAACACCATCAGAGTCTTTTGCATAAAGTTCTTTATTAATTTCTTCCTCTGGTGCCTTATCTGCACTTTTGGGTTCGGGTGTGTCGGTATCCTCACTCCTTGTGATACTACTTTCATCATCTGAATATTGATCTTGTGTATAAAGACTACATTTAGTTCGTACTATTTCCTGTGCTTCAGCAAATTTGGTTTTCCAGAGTTCTGCATCTATGGTGAATACAATTTGATTAATAAGTTACTTTAATATATATATATATATTCAGAAAAGTTTGATTCCATACAGCCAAAGCTATGCATTTAGTTCTGGCACATAAAACACAATATCACGAAAATTGGGCATTTGGGAATACAGTGTCAAAACACTAGGTTTATATGGGAAAGCAAGTTAATCTATAAAAAATTTTTTTTTAATAATAACAGAATATCTATAAACCATTTATTTGTTTGCACATTAAGGCTGTATAAACACTCCAAATTGACTAAGTATCCAATCAAACATATATTAACCAAGAATCATACAATAGTAAGAGGAGTATTTAAGAAAGTATAAAAAAAATATGTGTATAGACTGTGTAGTCTTTTGTTCCTATCAAGCTTTATTGATATTCTTATGTTTCCCCCTTAAACCTAGAATTGGATCAAATGTCCAAAGACACTTCTCTGAGCTCCTCACCTTGCATCACCACTGTCATTCACCCATTTGATGAATCTTTGGAATGGTAAGTAATTTCTTTCTGATAGCATCCCTGTAGGGAGACTTACAAATTCCCACTACTCAAAGATATAATTTAAGAAAAAAAACATATAAAAATATTAATGTAGACTGTTATGTATGGCATATTGGCAAATATTTTATTACATGTGAATAAAAATTTAAAAAATGTGTAAACTATAGTAAAACTTAAGATATAACTTACTTTGAGGGTTTCCAAATTTTATTGCAAGCAATTCTTGTTTGCAAGTTTCATCTGCAAAATCAGCAAAGACAGACCAGTTAAAGGCCTTATCCGAGCCACAATGTACATTCATCCTTATATCTGGTGTAATGAAGTGGTTAGCACAAACTTTTAAAGTTTTGTCACGTCTCATAACAACCCTGACTGAGTTGTTTAATTTGTGGCGTAACAACTTTATATCACCTGTGCCTCGTTCCTAAACAAAAATAATTGTCATATAAATAATATAACAAATAAACAATAACTATTCTATTTCAATGTAACACAAAGTATAATTATATATATATATATTACTAGTGTACAATTTAATCTAATAAGATGAAACAATTCGAGCATTGACTGCACAGGGTTTGTTATATTATTTAACAATATTTGGAGGTAACTAAACAGATTTTGTTGCGTAATAACCACATAATTTTAGTAATAGGTTATATTTTGTTTTGTTAATTGTTAAATTACATTCATATTAGCTATGATGAAATTTTAACTTTGTCATAAACCTACCTTCCACTCATGATCAGCAGTATCATATCTATAAAGCCTAGCTCGTATTTTCACAAGTTCTTCTTCTTCTTCTTCGTTGGTTTGTATATCCACGAGCGGCAACGACACAATTGGTTCATAATGAGGATCATGTTCAGGTGTTTCAGCTTCTCCAGTTTCGCTTTCACTATTGCGTCTAACGCTCTCTTCAGTCTAGACAATGATGAATCAATTAATAATAACCAAAATATTCATAACACACAACTAATGTTTTATTTATTAAATGTATCACATGTAATTACCGGTGATGACATTTTCCTATAGGTAATAGAAAATAAGATTTTAAAATGGTCTAAGAAATCTAGTGCGTTTCTTTAATATTAAAAGAATAATAAATAACAATTTAACCAAAACACAAAAGAAACAAACTTGGCTGTTACAGAATCGTCAATCTTCCACAGAAAATTAGAATAAATTTGAAATAGATTCAAAACTCATTTTAAGTATTTATTATCTATACAGCTATAAACCTTATAAACAGATTAAATATTTGTTGTTTTACTTATATTTTACAAGTATATTCATTTTAAAAATCATAGTCATATTTTTTATATACATCAGAATACCACATGTTGTGAAAAGACACGGAAGAAAGAAAAAATGATGGGGAGACACAGCACCACAAAATCTCATATTACAGTAGTATTAAAATACGGTAACGGTACGGTATGGTGCCTATCTACAGTTACTATAGTATAGTATGGTACCGTACCGTACCATACTGAAAAAATATTCGTCACTTTTTTAGATCTAGCAATACTGTTAAAGTAACATCAAGAAACTGTCAGTTACCGCTTGTCAAAACATCTAAAGAGTAAAATCTAAATAATACTGAGTTCTAAGTAAAACATTAAATAGTAATAAAACACTAAATAGACTTCTGACTAACAGTAAAAACTTAAATTCCCTTTAACTTGAAAGAATAACATACGTAACTACGATTTTATACATATTCATTGTAAAGCAAAAATTAAACGGAAGTGTAAATCATAAACAGTGCCGACCTATTTCTCGTCAATAGTTTATTTTGAGGTTTTCTTTATTTACAACTTTGTGCTGAATTGATATTCCACTTTTGCTTTGCCCTAATTCAATACTATTTTAGTTTGGAAAAAAACTTTTTCAATTATACACAAGTATTCCTTGGTAACTATTGTTTTTTAAATATTTCTTTAATATTAAATAAAGTTGTATATATTATTCTTACTAAGATTTTTTTATCAATGGTATAAAGGTATGTTTTTTTACTCTTATTCATACTAGAAATAATTATTTTACTTGTTTCTCTTTTTCTTAAAAAGGTGAATACTTGTTTTTACCAAGTAAATAATTAAAACAGCGACCATTCCGCTGGATACGAAAATGCAGAATATAGCTAAAATGATAACAGAGCAACTTCGAAATCCTAATGAATTAGACATAAGTCTCAGAATGGAGTTTGGGCCATTTGAAACAGTGCATAAATGGAAAAGGATGTCAGAGTGCTTTGAATTTGTTGGTGCGAGGTTTGTTTTTTAATATTTAACTCTCTTTTATATCTATAATATAATATGGTACCTGGTATATTGTAATGTAATATAATTTTTATTTTTTAGACGAAGTAAACATACAGCTGTTGCTTACAAAGATGCCATTTATGTATTTGGAGGTGACAATGGCAAATATATGTTGAATGATCTGATTAGATTTGATATAAGAGAAAAATCATGGACTAAAACTGGTTGCATGGGCACACCCCCTGCACCAAGATACCACCATTCTGCTGTTGTAAGTTACACATTAATTGCTTGAGTTAAAATTTCATAGTTTTTTTTTACTATGAATATATATACATAGCCACCTGTAAATTTTGACCCTTCCCTTCCCTTCCCTTCAAGTTCAAAAACCAGCTGTGACCTCCTGGTCACAGCTGGTTTTTAAACTTGAAATATTTCATTAAAATTAAATTAAAATAACAGTTTCAATATGATATATCTATAGTATATTTTAATATGTGATGTCACAAGATTTAATCTTCTTGTCACACTTTTGTGAATCGACTTCCTCTTTAACCCCTGGCATAAATTATGGATGGACCCATAGCTATAACTTAGCATACATGACTTTGTAACAATTTCTATTTTACTTTTAGGTTTATAGATCATCAATGTTTGTATTTGGTGGTTATACAGGAAACATATTAGCTAATTCAAATTTAACCAATAAAAATGATTTGTTTGAATATAAATTTCAAAGTGCCCAATGGGTACAATGGAAGTTTACAGGCCAGTGAGTATTATACTTAATAATTGACTTAACACTAGGTTCCTTCTGCATACCCAGCTGTGTGCCGATTTAATTAATTTATATGATGTGTTATAAGGGAACCGGTCCCACGATCTGCTCACGGTGCAGCAGTGTATGATGATAAATTGTGGATATTTGCTGGTTACGATGGCAATGCACGCTTAAATGATATGTGGACTATCAATTTGGTGGTAAGTAATTGCATAATTATTGTTATATTATGTTTATTATTTAAGCATTTTCTTTCCTTTTTTTTAGCTTCAAACGATAATGAATACACATAGTAGGGTAGGCAGAGGGAAGCCGGGAACCTAGACACTCCATTCCTGTTAAGATCCTTGCGTTTCTTACCTTCCTATTCTAGTTGAATTTGCGTGTTGAGTGGCGATCTTAATCGCACTTTGCCTCATTACCAAAGCAAGTGGATAAAAGTATTAAATGCTTCAATTTCCTTGAGTGGAATCGAAGCCACAACCCATCACGTTTACAGTGGCATGCTTGTACCGCAGTGCCACGATTGGGCTCTCCTTTATTTTGTTATTATAAATATACATATTCTACGACATCTTTTATTTTAATGAATGTAATCTGTTGCAATCATGTCTCCTTAAATAAAACAGATATGTAGAATATGCACAGTTTTATTTTTGTTGATCTAATCTCACTAATCTCAAAAACCATTGGTTAAATTGACGAATTCTTTTTGTGCTGGTTAGTTCATTTTTCGAGGAAGACTATAAGATATAACGCTATATTCTGTCACCTTGTTCTTTTACAATAGGCACTTTTATTATAATGTAGTTCCGTCATACGAAATAATAGCTAAAGGTATTAAAATAAAAATCGACTTCACGCTTTATCCCGCAGACTAGGCAGACAGAACCTAGTGTTAAGACACTCCCTTCTCCACTTTCCACAGAATTCTGGAGGCATTGAGTGTGGAGTGGCGGAACTGAACACCGCACTTTGACAAGATACTAGAGCGAAGAAATGGAAATATAAATTTAAATAAATATTACATCTCTTCGAGTGGGGATCAAACCCACAACCATTCGATTTTACTGTCCCACATTGTGCTCCTGCGCCGAAACCGGCCTCTAATGTTCATTATTAATTTATTAATAAATAAATGTTAAATTATTCATTCACTTCCTTAAAAACCAGGGTGAGAACCACCAATGGGAGAAGATAGAACAGAAAGGTGAATGCCCACCCACGTGCTGCAACTTCCCCGTCGCCGTCGCCCGCGGCAAGATGTTCGTGTTCAGTGGTCAGAGCGGCGCTAAGATTACCAATGCTCTGTTTCAGTTCGATTTTGAAACCCACACGTAAGTATGGAATTTGATATTTTGGTTACGGTGCGGTTGATGAGTTGTGGCAGCCCTGAAGTTAGCTGTGGAAGGATGCGTAGATTTGATTGTCGATTTTTTTTATTATTTTGCTCTTTAGTTAACCGTCAGTGTCAGAGAGGCCAGTCGTGGCGCAGAGGCACAAAGTATGACTGTAAAAGCGACTGGTTGTGGCTTCGATCCCACTCGAGGAAATGGTATATTTATTTACATTTATATTTCCATTTCTTCGTTCTGTTTTCGAAACAAGGCGCGGCGTTAAGTTCCGCCACTCAGTACGTAATCGTCTCCAGAATTCGGCGAAAAGTGGGGTACGGAGTGTCTTAACACGAGCACCCTCTGCCTGCTCTACTGTGTGTGTATCCCACATGTAACCGGCAGCTGGAGTCGCGTGTGCACGGAGCACCTGCTGCGGAGCGCGGGGCCGGCGCCCGCGCGCCGCTACGGCCACGTCATGCTGCGTCACGCGCGGCACCTCTACGTGTTCGGGGGCGCCGCCGACAGCACGTTGCCGTCCGATCTGCATTGCTACGATTTGGATACTCAGATGTGGTGGGTTTTTTTTATAGTTGTTGGTATCTAGTTTTTTTTTCATACTTATGCGGAGGTTTGGGGAATAGGGAATTTTAACATAAAAAATACCGGACAAGCGCGAGTCTGACTCGCCCACCGAGGGTTCCGTACAAAAATTGTAGATGTTGAGCTTTTTCTGAAATTCAAGCTTAGCTTAGCCAGAGCCCTTGATGCCCAGATGAGATATATGTTTGTTTAATTTTTTATAGATGCGAGTGATGTATTTATTTTTGTATGTCACTCATTTTGTGTAATAATGACGTATTTTTATTATAACTGATAACAGGACAAAGTGCAGCGTTGAGTTCCGACACTCAACAACAGAGTGTTTTATTATTTGCGAGTTACAACGTGAAACTAAAAAGAAACTAAACTTAAACTGTGGTGTATTTCAGGTCGGTAGTGCACCCGGCGCCGGACTCGCAGATCCCGTCCGGCCGTCTGTTCCACGCGGGCGCGGTCGTCGGCGACGCCATGTACATATTCGGCGGCACCATAGATAATAACGTTAGGAGTGGACATTTGTATCGTTTTCAGGTTTGTTTTTGCTTTTGTTTCTTTTTTTGTTATATTTTATTAATATCCTTAAAAGCATTAAAAATTAACTGTTTTAAAGGCCAGGGGCCAGTCAGATTAATTAAACGTCATTTTATTGTAATACAAAATACTGAAATTTCAAAATTTCAAAAATATGTAAAATTGTTAAATATATATTATAAATATAAACACTCGC
>DWAN01001668.1:0-17103 GCA_018230445.1 Heliconius hewitsoni | reverse complement strand
GTCGAATGCATAATATTCGATATCGAATGGTGCATGTATAGTCGAATGCATAATATTCGATATCGAATGGTGCATGTATAGTCGAATGCATAATAGTCGTACAAGCAAACTCGTGTAGTAAATGTCATTTAGCGCCGCGCTCCTTAGTACTTTAGTGTCGTGATCAGGTCGCGGGGTAGCAGTGCGGCGTGAGCGGGGCCGCCCCCGGTTGAAGCTATTTAAAATTCGCGTTCTGCACAAGCTTCTGTGTGAACCTCCAATACATTATAACACGTTGCGCTTATATTTTGTTAACTTAGATTTTAAGGTTCGTAGCATAAGACTGGCATGTTTAAAAACATTATTTTATTACAGACTCAGCTTTGTATGGTGGTAGTGTTGTATCAGTGTATGAACCTAAACGGGTTCACAAAAATAATATTTGACATTTTGTGGGAAAATAAAATACATTGTTTTGTATAGTTCTTTTTTTTCTAATTTACATAATTATTTCATTCCATAGCGATATGTTAAATTTCATACTAACTAGAAGAGTGGAGTAGTCTTGTTACATTTAATAATTGGTTTATTAGAACTTAGTACAAATGTTTTACATTAGAAGTAATAAGTTTTATATATAATGTTTTAAATTTTATTACTGAGTCAACTGCTAAAGCCCTTTTACATTATTTATGTATCATGTGAAGTTGATTGCAACACCATGAAAAGCTTACATTGAAAATAGCTATTTACTTTTTCTACTAAGGTGTGTAATTTGTATGTTAGAAATAAAAGTAAAGTTATCTATATTTTCATGAAGACTTTATTATTTGTATTTTAGCCAACCTATATATTCCGGAAGTTGTGTTTCTAACAAGGACTTTATTTAAGTTTAAATCTAGAAGTTTCACAAGTGAATTATATGCTATGTAACCTATTCCACAACTTTTGGATTCTGAGTAACTAAAGGCACCTTGAGTTAAATATCCCATAACCTCCCTTGCATTATTATGGCGTACGGATGCAACTTGAGGAGGAAGCCACAATTCTCGCATAGTTTTTACATATTCAGATAGTTGTTTTGGTTGGTTTCTTCTCTTTGGATTATTCTTGATCTAAAATAAATAAAGGTGACCATTTACAATTTTTTTTTTAAATTATTATATTAATATGTATTGCAATAACTGCTACTTTATGATTTATATTGTTGAAGGCATAAGTGGATTACGATGATTATATCATGTTTTGTAGATTTCCAAATTTCTATGCAAGAACAAAAACTTTAAGCGCATATGGAAACAATCTATATACATTAACATGTGAGGCAAAAATTTTTTACAAAAATCATGCGCACGAAGGAGTGTGAAATTTGACGGCACTGTTATAGTTTATATTGAGAAGTGTAAAAAAATCAGCTTCACGCGGTATCCCGCACACAGTAGGGTAGGCAGAGGGAACCTAGTTTGACTGCGTTCCCTATTTTTCGCCGAATTTTGGAGGCATTGCGTGTTGAGTGGCGGAACTCAAACTTTGCCTCTATACCGGGACAAGAAATGAAAATATAAATTTAATATTTCATTTCCTAGAGATGGGATTGAACCCACAACCAGTCTCTTTTACAGTCACACACTATTTGTCCCTGCGCCACAATAGGCCTCAAAGTATAACAAAATAATACCACACATTTGAAAATATTTATGCACTCTTGTATTTATAAAGTGATGAATATACATTGCTAATTACGCGTCAACGGGTGCACTATTTAAACATAAGCGTTCAAACAATACATATGTATAAAATTTATCTTTTATAGTTCAAATTGAAATGTTCATTGCAATAAAATAAGGTTGTATTTAAATATTGTCTCACATATTCAATTAATTATTATTCAATTAATTATTATTTGTCATCAATAATTCAAAGGGATATATCCTTTTTACATAGAATTTTAAATAATCCCAAACTTACCCTAGTAGTATTTTTTCTTAATTTTAAGCGCTTTTTTCTCATTTGCTTTAATAATTTATGATGTTGAATTCGTTTTTGCTTCCGCAATCCTGTATTTAGGTCTTCATGCTGTGGTTCCATAATATTATCTTTAGATGAAATGTCTTTAGATTGTGGTAGGCATATCATAGCATGTCTGGATAAATTTCCTTTTTTCATAATTTGTAAGTAAACTGGTACTAAACAGTAATCAGAGTTTTCCATATATGATATTTTCTTCTGTTTTTTAATGGAATCCTAATGACAAAAATATAATTTTGATTTTTATATTTGAAAATTATTTATTTAAGAATTTTTAGTACCCCGAATTTTAGATTTATTAATTGTTGCAATTAAAATATATATGAAAATTTCAATGAATATTATACAAGTATATATATACAAGTTTTGTAAATAAATATATATTTATTAAAAATTTGCAGCAAAAAGTATATTTATTTACAGATCTACAGATAAATTGATTAAACCATTACCTCTAAATTATTTAATATAATTTTATCACGCAAAACAAATAATCTCTTATGTTCAGTTTTACCCCAATCTTTTAGTAATGTGTACCAAGCATGCGAAAATGGGTGCATAACACCAAGTTTCGTATAATTTATTCTTTTGCTAGGAGGCTTTTTAAAATATTTTTCTTTTAATTCAAATTCAATTCTATGTTCTTCTAGTATTCCTGCTTCACAATCTGGTGGTAAATAATATTCTCCAGATTCAAAAGCTAAACTCTCTGCCTCACGCAGTCCACCAGATTTCGCTCCAAACATTATTAATGTCAACCATAAGGGTGAACCATAGCCAGAAGGTGTAATTATATCCCATCCACTTCCATACCCTAAAAAAACATAAAGTTGACACAGTTGTGGTGCAACGAGTGAACAATGTGGTACTATGGTTGTGGATTCAATTCCCACTTTTGGGACTGAATTAGTTATCTTTCCTAGCTCTGGTAAGATAAAGAACAGTGTTGATAAATCCACAACTCTGCATCCAATATAATGAGTAAGCAACAATACTTTACACTAGGTTCCATCTATCATAACCTGATATACGTAGGATACAGCTTGAGTCAACAAAAATAAAGCCTCCAGATTTTTTAATTAAGCTACTTCAGCTTATAATATTTTTATTATCAATAGTAATGAGGCTAATTGTGGTGTAGGGGCACCATGTGCCTATAAAGCGACAGGTTGTGGGTTTGATTCCCACTCAAGTAAATAAGTTGAAAGCATTCCATTGGATCCATCTCTGCTACATGTAGAAAGCCTCTCTAAAAGGGCCTAAAGCTGAAAAAAAAACAGTAATTTCCCTTTATTACATACCAACTTTTTTATATTCAGAATTTTGAGAACCCGGTCTTTGAATAAGGACAATAGGAATACTTTGGAGTGCAGGATCATTTTCATTGATTTCACCAGGCACCAACTGTGTTTTAGTAATATGTTGTATAAATTGGGCATTAGTAACTTTATTTTTCTTGATTATGTCACATATAGAAGAGTTCCATAGTGGGGATACAGGACTGTAAGAAGGTATACTCATTATTGACCCAGGATCTATTATTATATCATAGTTATTTTGAGCTTTGATCCTTTTGACAGGGCGACTCAAACGTGGATCTCTTATGATTAGACCTAAAACCAATTTTGGTGGCAATTGTGAAGGGGAATTTATTGATCTTAAATTATTCCAGTAATTGTGTTTTTCTTCTAAATGTAATTCCTGCTTTGATTTTAATGCTTCAAGTATCCAATCATCACTTTGTACTGCTTTTATACTGTTGATACAATTAAGAGCTCGAACCAATATCGCATGACTTCTGGGACCAGTTAATCGGAATCTATTAAAAGTTCCAACCATAACAGTTAATTTTAGCTCAGAATATTTTGTCATTATTTTCCTTTTCTTAATATTTGAGTTTTCCTTATTTTCAGAACTTATAGTGTTGTTAGAGGATTTGCATATAAACTCTGTTAATATATTTTCTACCTGTTTACTCTGGGCTGGATGTACAAATAGGCATAATTCCTTGATTAATTTGTCAGAAGCAATCCATAAATATTGAACTTTACCTATAAAATCAAAGGGATATGAATTTGGCATGTACAAATTTATAGATCCTTCTCTATTACCATTAAGATATGCTTTGGCACCAATACTAACATCACAACTATTGCATGTAATATGACTTAACAGTTCTACAATTGTTTCAAATGGTCCTTTTATCTTAATTGGTACATAATAAGAAATATCTTGCAATAGACAATGTGCTGAAGTAGCGCGATAACAGGCCCTAAACGCCTTGTCACATGGTCTATACGCTAAACGGTGTCCCCATCGGTCTATCATATGAAATCTTTTAGCATGCCAAATATGAGTTTCTAACCAAATATTCTTTCTTTGACGCCGTTTATATTCATCTAATAAATTCATTGGACGTCGTCTAAACTTTCGAGAGGGACGTTTTTGCTTTGGTGGAAGACCACTCTTTTTTAGTTGTTCTAAATGTCCCTCTCGCAGTCGTCTCGGTAATCGTTTGCAATTGTGACTCATTACTCGTCGTCGCATATGAACAGGCAAATTTTGAAATATAAGTTTAGTTTTACTAGGGCGCAAAATACTTTCAGTCATAGCAGCGATTTCAATGCTTCTGGAAGATGCAAATTTTAAGCTGTTTGCAGAATGAGGTAAATTTTCAGATCCGCCTAAAGACGCGTCGAATTCATCTGTTTCCATTGTGAAAATCTTCTGTTTGTTATATAAATAAGGAAAATAAAAAATACTTTTAAGGTAACCTAAGCTTTGAACAACATTAAACTATTGTCACATTCTATTACTGACTTTGACGTTTAATGTATATGTCAAATATTCTTGTAATAATAATCTGGCAAGAGTACGAAAGAATTGGGCATGTTCGGAACTACATAAACACAACAAACATCGAGACCTTTATAATATGTATAATTTTGAATGAATTGACGTCGCTTTCGTGGTAAAAAAAATATACTTTCTGCCGACTGGGAACAAACGCACAACTACCACTGGCTTACCTATTATTGAAATAATACCTACACTTTTATGCTAAAGTTAAAGTACTGTGTTTAAGACGTTGATGAATGAACATTTAAACTAAAAAATTAAAAAATATTTAGTTATGCTTAGTGTTTCTTTTGCTGTTGCTAGATTTCGTGATTTATAGAATTCAATAATGATTTTCTATAGAATATGACAAAAAAAATATGTCTTTATTTCATTACTTTTTATAGAGAAATAAACAGCTTCCTCAAGATTTGGCTGGTTTTTTAATAGGATATTTTTGTTGAGAATTTCACTTCTTTCTATAGAAAACAGATTTTTACTTGTTTAGTTTAGCACTAAGAGCTAGTGCCATAAATTAAAATAGGTAGAAGTGATAGCTAAGGTAGACAGAGATCAGCTTGGCTGGACCCAACACCAGGTACTCAGATCTTCAATGTTCCTACATTTGATTCTAGTTTTCCCTATATGTCGTTATCAAACCCTACCTAAGAACCAAATTTCAGCTCTCTAGGTCTATGGGAAGTACTAGTTCTATTTTGAGGATCAGTAAGTGAGTCTATTGAATCTTTGGTTTCGGAAAATAATATCGGAAATACAAAGAGTGTTTTTGACAGCACCACTTTTACGAAACCACACTGTTAACTACCTAATAAAAGCCTAATACAATTTTAAAAGAACCCAAAAATAAAAGAGCGATTTTTTAAAATAAATAATAAAATTATTATTGTAATATAAAGTTTTGTCCAGAAAGACTCGCGCAGCATAAACCTATCAAAGGGAAACCGCCGCATACGTCTCATTCCGAAATCGAGTCGTAGGTGTTGGTGGTAAAGTTCATTTTTTTAAAATCTTTAGTAGTATTTTTGTAGTAAACAATGTTTACGTTATTGGCATCTAAGCGTAACTACGGCACACGAAATACTGGTATAGAAAAAAATCCTACGTTATAAACTGTTGAGGTATCTTGATTATTTTTTTTAAGTATGAGCTTAAAATATTATATCCTATACACAGTTCCCGTAAGAGGAGAGCTGACGCTTCCACCATGTATATGACCAACAACACCTCGTGTGTTGTTATAGCTTACTAGAAGACGATAAAAGCTCTAAATCTATCTAGAGTTCTCAAATCAGAGCGGCACGAAAATACGCCAAAATGGTTCCAGAAAAGATGGTACCGCAGTGCTTTGCTTCGCGCTCCACGAGCTGGGGCACAACAGTACAGATAATTCAAATATTTAATTAAATATAATAAAAGGTAGGATAGACGCCCACTTTGGTAGGGAAAGGCGGGGGCATAGCGGAGACGTTAACGTAATAAAATAACTATTTAATATTTTCTGAAGTTCAATATTACGAAACCCACGTGAAAACGTCATCCTGCCAGGGATGGGTTGTATAGGGTACCCTATTGGGGCAGTAGTGGATTGGATTGGAACATTTGCACACCGTCCACATAGATGATAAATCACCCAATGCTCCGAAGACTTAAAAATAACTAAGTATTATTTCCCAGGATAATGTGTCTTCGCTCACCTTTTTAATATAAAATTGTTATTTTTGAGCCCTTGTTTCTTTGAGTTTTTATTGAACCGCTCATCTTCTTTTTTCTTCTAACTTTGTTTTTCTATGGAATCGAAGTACTAGATCGTGTCCGTGTGCACGCCCTTACTATATACCATATCTAACATGTATTTTAATTTCGTAATGATACATACATATATTGTATATTTTTATTTTTTTATTATTTATTTACATATTAGATCAACAGATGGCGAAAAAAGTGTTCTGTTGTACAATGAAACGCGCACAGTATATTCGTAGGTCACTGGACTAAAGGCTGGTGATGATGATGCAAAATGGTTGCGTATAGGTATGCGAAAACATTACAAGAATAGTAGACATAGTTACTTGTATAGGTATATGTGAGGGGTCCCGTTCGGCTCGCGTCCTACATATTTGTAAATACGCCATATCGAATGATTTTTTTTTCATTTATACTAATTTAATAAAGCGGCAGAGTTTGTTTGTTTGTTTGCTTAAACGAAAAGATAAGATCTCAGGATTTACTGGTGCGATTTACTGTCTTTTTGAATGAAAGTTGCATTTTTCAGGAGTGCTAGTCTATATAACATTGCGGTGTAAGTCTTAGTTAGCATTAAATAACAAAAAAACTATAATAAGTAACGCCCATCGATTTGCTGTAAGCGTGTGCGCTGCAATACTTAATTATACGTTAGTACGTAGTATAACAAAAATATAAAATTTTATTAGTCCAAAAAAGTCCGCGACACCATATATCTATCTCTTATAAATAAGTGACAATAAGACATTTTGTGAAAAAAATAATTGAAAGTTGTAAGGTGATATTTCATTTATTTTTATTTCACATGTATATTAAAATTTACGAGCGAAAGTTTTATCATCAAGGAAATTTAATGAAGATATTCTTCGGCTTTTAAAGCATGTAATTTAGACGTATACTTTTCAAGAAAATGTAAAATAAAAATAATTCAACGCTCTGCTTACGGCCGCAACCCTAGGCTGGAGTCCAGCGGGGCGCCCTTGCCATGACGTCCTTAAACCTATAATACAGCCTCGTAGTGTTCATGATTGAATGTATCAATCTGTTGGCAAATGCAGTATAATAAAAGTATTATAGGAGGTATGCGGGCGAAGCCGCGAGTGGGCCGCTCGTGATTTGTATAAATTCAGCATGCAATTTTCTATTATTTGATTATCAGTTCCTTTGATTATAGGTAGGTATTATAAGTACTTGGTAGAAATGTTTGTTTTATCACAATTTAAAGGGCTTATAAATCCAATATTTTTTCAAACTTCCCTTTTTATTCACGCTGTATTCCGCATAGCGGGATAGGCAAAGGAAGCCTAGTGTTAAGATACTGCGCTTCCCACTTCTTGACGAAATTTAGAGTGATTGCAAGTTGAATGACGAAAGTCAACAGTCAGAGTGAAGAAATGTATTAAATATTTAATTTCCTCGAGTGGGACTCAAACCCACAACCAGTTTACAGTCACACGCATTAACGTAAATATATGGATGTATGTTTATTAAAATCATCGATTAAGTAAACAACTCATTTACAAAATGTATGGATGTAGGTAAAGTATTACTGCTGGCGTACACGACACCTGCGACTGCGAACTGCTACGTGATTCTTGATATCGCTAGTGTAAGAGGATCTTAGTTAAAAGGTAAAGGAAAAACTGCGCCACGATTACCTATTTATATTGAAATCGATCTTGAGATGCTGTTTTCATTTATAATTTCAGAATTGAGAGGGACTAAACATAAATACAATTAATAGACAATAGACATAAATTAGTTTAGTAGTGTTTATGAATAAAAAGATGAAACGGTTGCGATCGTACTGGCAGTAGCGTTTTAGGCTGATATAAAAGCTTTTTTCTTAAGCTTAAGGTTTTCAATGGTACCCAATCAGTGTAAAATTGATAAGGTTGACATGATAAAGCAACGGCTTGCTTAACTTTAATTAAGTGTTTTAAAGAGACGTTCCTTCCTTCCATTTCCTTCTAGCCCTTGAAGTAATACTAAAACTAAAACAATAAAGTCTAATTGACATTGATGGGACCCCACTAGGCCACACGAATGCAACTATTTGGTGAATATTACTGCCGATCAATATTCACTTCACACTTTACAAAGGCGCAATATTAGACACTGCACGGAGGCACAGGCGTGCGACTGTACATTCGACAGTTGTGGGTTCGATTTCCACTCGAGAGAAATGAAACATTTAGGAAATATTTTCCTTTTCTTGCTCTGGAAATGAGGTATGGCGTGACGTGGGGTTCTGTCACTTAACACAAAATTCCACGAGAATTCGGCGGAAAGTGAGAAAGGCGTCTTAATTGAACTGAGTATCTTAACCCTAGGTTCCATTTGTCTACCCTGATATGTGAGAGATAGCAGGTAAAAGTTAAAAGTCTTGCTAAGAGAAGACAATTGTACATAGTACAATGAAAAAAAAATCAAAATACAATTGTAAAAAGAAATAAATTTTGATACTTCATGAAAATATTAAATTTATAAAGCAGGTTCATGTGATACCACAATATAAAAATAAATATCAAGTAAAATATAATATAATAGGTACTAAAACATTCTCTTAGTAAATTTGCTATAATAATAATAATAAATTTACGTATAGTTTTATCAATCGGGAAATATTATTATTTACAATCTTGACATGACATTTTTTAGGATTTGGATGTCTTAATAGTTAGTAGATGTAGTAATAATTAATAATATCCATCGACGCGAACACCGATGATCTTCTAAAATGATTTCTTTTCAATTGTTTCTTAAGATGATCAAGGAACAAAATCAGCTTTCACAATGATCTCAGAATATGTATCAATCTGTCAAATCATTATGAAAACCAGTCTCGTAATTCCTTTGTTCTTCTATTTCTTCAGTTCTTCTTGTAGTTTCCTCTTTGTTTTTAATTTTAAACTATCACTTTTATTGTAAAAACATTTACGCCTTTCAGTGAACACACAGCTGACATATTTACAACATTATAAAGTATGTACGAATTAACTTTAAATACGGCTACGCACAATAGAGAAGGCAATATGAATGGATTTGTCATCGCTCGATTGGGTGAAGTATGCGGCGGGAATGGGATGTGACGTGTGTGCGACCACGAGTGCGCGCCGGGACGCTCTCGTTACCCGCATGCCACATGACATCATGCTGACTCAGGCGTCACCTCTCTTGCCATACCCGTGGCCGCCCATCTGCAATAAAAAAAATACAAACTATAAAAAAACACCAATAAAAGTACATAACTGATTGGTTATTTTAATTATCGAATATTTCGTCATATTAACAGCTGTGTCATCTACTAATATAGAAATAACGAAGGCGGCACAGCTCGCGGAGTAAGCAATGCGGGCTCACCCACACCACGAGGAAACTAATTAGGTGAGTGCGCTGGCGCTGGTAACCACAAATGGTCCGAATAAGCGCGTCGGCCTTGTTGGGGAGGTTGCGCGGGAGTCGTGACGTCGCTGCAATTATATTGGAAATTTATAAACATGTACAACAACACAAGTAGATAAAATACAGTTGAAAATATATACTGTGTGAATGAAGCAAAGATATAATTTTTAATATGTCTTTTATCACATGGCATTGATAGTCGCAGGTGCATGCGAGGCTGACGTGACGTCACGTCCGCAGCACTGAATGGAGTCAAACTATGTAGCACACACGTGACACCCCGTTCCCCGTGCCCTGCCTGCTCCCGGTGTGCCGCAACCGGCGCTACTCACTGACAGCTGTAGGAAATACAAGATTATTTTAGTTTTATGTCCTATTTTGTAACCGTAGGTACCTATACCATATTTAATAACTGTCCATTTAGTACTAGTGTATCTTTATATAACAATATAGTGAACACAGTAGGTAAATTCACATAATTTATGTATTCAAAATTAACGAAACTAAAAATATTTGAGTAGCGTCACATGCTAATGATAATTCTCTTCTTTGGCAGAGAAACCAGACAAAATATTTTAAATATTCACATGATAAGATATCGTTAAATACGGATGTACGTATTTAACGGCAAAAATGTGTTATTTTAAAATGTGTGGTAAAAACATAAATTTAAAAACATATAAAGGCGGTGCAATGACGAAATGTTAATAGATGCGACATCGCGACAAATATGTAGGGCGAGTGACGCACTGACTATTGATAGTGCGGCGCGCGCGGGCGTCGCGCACTTTCGCGCATTTCTACTCCAAGTCTGCGCCCGCGCCGCCGCTGTTGTCCTTCCTACAATCCGATCGTGCTTTAGAATTCAGAATAGGGCCACATCCTCTAACATCCATCTAAGTTTTATTTCACTTCAATTTCCAACTAATTCATTTTAAATAAATCAATACAATTATCTAGTTGTAATTTCTTCATTTAGTTGTAGGACATACTGTATAAAAAAAAACGTATTATTTATCCCTCTTCTATAACTTTGATTTATTTTAAGTAAGATTTATCAACAATGTGGCTAAAAAAAGTTTATTAGTGACGGCTTGAAATAGTATTACTTATTTGTATAATATTTTGTAAGACATTATCAAACGTAAATACTTGTACTTCGTTAAACCGAAAACTAGCCTTTCGGTAATTGAATAAGATATAATCAAGGTGTCTTTAAAATAGAGTTCTCACATTATCAGTGAACGACCGAGAGCGGCGTGGCGTCGTAGGAATGCCACCCGTAGTAGGAGGGCTGCGGCGCGAGAGGGGCGGCCGCCGGCACGAGTGAGTCTATAGAGATAGAGCAGGCATTCCATGGCTCTAACGGTGAGTTATTTCGCGGAGCACACACCGGCTGCGTGAATGGCCGCAAGATGCAACGGAGGCTGCGGCGCCCCCCACAGCCTGCGCCGGCCCCCGCCCTGCGCCCTGCGCCTTCCCGCGAGAGCTGGCGTCTACCGCCGCTAGCTGAGCTAGGACTCACACGCTACATCACATATTTATTTAAAGTTCACGGCGATCGATCGCTGCCAATTCCACCGTACGTTGACCTGCCCGCTGTGGCTTTCTCCAACTCACTATTTGCTATTGGAACGAATCTATTAATTGGAGAAACTTAGTTCACATATGAGCGTGGAAAGTAGACCGAATAAGCTTTGCCGCTAGCTTTTTAAATTTACAATCTAATGGAGATATCCCTACTCTATGAATAAGTTAATGTACCATTTACATATACTTACAATGTCTTGTTAATTTTTTATGTAAGAAATTACGAAATTCTTTACGTCGTTTCCACGAAAAGCCACTATGTCGTAACGGCGATATTATCGAGTTACATAGGCTTTACAAGGCAGATTTTAGGAGCCAACAGCTGTGTGAAATTCACACGGGGATTTCCCGAATGCATAACATTTATCTGTGCGGTCGCGGATCTATGTAAGAGATCGGTGTCCAGAGAGTAGACTCTCGAAGGGGGCAGCGGTCGCAATGCTGTAGGCTGTAGGGCATCTGGGGTTCAAAGGCTTTAACGCATCCGAATACTGGAAGCTGATTATCGCTCCCCTCTGCTCGACGGTGAAATGTCACCAAACAGCATTCCAAAATATTTGAAACGACCTTTATGGTGCGAAAGAAAGTGTGGGGGGGAGGGGGTAAGGCGCGGGGCCGCGCGACCGTGGGACAGCGGCGCGCACGCCAGTCGCACGGCGCTCCCCCCCGCCCCCCTCGCCTCCCGCATTCCAGCGCGCCTCCCTCCGAATTTATTCAGCCGCGACCCAGCACCGCCGCGCCGCGCACTGCCGTTGACTCATCACTACTCTAACTTACTGCTTTGACTTCTTCGGCTCGCGATCCCTCGCCATAAAGTGCCAAGCAATTGAAATGAACATTATATACCCTTTAATTGTAAATTTAATGTTTAAGTTTTTATAATATCTTCATTGAACATTTGTTAGATGAGAATTTTAGATTTATTTTTACATACATATAAAAACGTCCTATTTTTTGATATGGTTAAAACAATTGTTGATTCATACATCAACAATAGATATATAAGAAGTAAGTTTAACAACATATAGATATTCTCTACTTAGCACCATCCAGCGGCTGCTGGCTGGTTGGTGGTTGGTGGCGGGTGGCTGGTGGCTGGTGGCGTGTGGCCGGGAGCGAGGCGAGAGCGGAGGCGGCGCGTCGCAAATAGCCCGTGACGCGGCGGCGGGCGCTGCACTCTGCGCGGTCATGTGCCCGGCTCGGCGCTCGGCGGTCGCAGCCAGACGCTCGTAATCGGCCCTCTATTTAGAAACATCGTCGTCGACGGCGCTCCGGTGGGGCGCTCGGCGCTCGGCGCTCCGCTCGCGCGGCGGGGAATGCGAGGCGACAATGCACGCGCGTCAACGACCGCGCGCGGCGGAAGCGGCACACTTCCAGCCCGGAAACTTGCGCCCGCGCCTTAAGGGACCGCCGAGCTATTTATAATGGGCATGGCGCGGATGTGCTCGTCCAGCTGTGATGTAATGTGCCCGCTTTAGCGCTCATCTCTGAATAAATAACACATAGTTACCCTCGTTGCACTCGTGATGCAGCAATGCAAATGTTTTCCTGTTTCTAAAGGTTATCGAAATAAGAGACTGACACTATTGTGACAACAAATGAGTGCAATGACGCGCGACGGTCGGTGACGTCAAATTGCCCTTCACTGTAGAATGCAACAAAACTGTTATTTCTGTTGACTTTAACAATTCATTCAAATCCCTAAAAATCCATAAATATATATGTGTGTGTGTGTGTGTGTGTGTGTGTGTGTGTGTATGTTTTTAAGGTTAAGAAAACACATACAGTGTTTCATACATAACATATATGGGGCACAGAAGGTCTCATGTATCTCGAAACTTGAAAAGGGAAATAATTTCTGCATTTTCAACGTGTGTCACGTGTCACGTGTCACGTATATCTATTGATCAGTTATATTTTTAGATACATTAGTACAGTACAGTGGTCGGTGTCTCAAGACAATACGAGTTACGGAGTTAATAACTTGTACGTGGCCATAGCGCGCGTCCCGCATATTAATACTCTGTAATTAAGGCGCGCTTTTACATTTTTAAACTGTTCACAACGATACGACTGGGCATTCGTTGTAAATATAGAATGTTTCAGTCGGTAACTCGGACTCGGAATACATTCTATCTAGTTGTCATCATTGTCAATTTTAAATTTAGCTTTTTAGCTAACTATTAAATTTTTCACTTTTTAGTTAACCCTTTTTTTACTAATCTTTTTTATTATTCTCATAAGTATATGAAGTATATAAAAAAATGTAAAGTTTTATACGAAACATAGGTGCTACGGAGCCTCTACGATATTACTACGAAACCTTTAATAAAATGGACATTATAAATTTATATTATTTTGTAATAGGAATATTTTAATTTAGATTTTATTTATAAATACTTTATAATTTCTGTAAACATTCCAAATATCTACTAACAAGTTATTCATTTGCATTTATTTAAAATGCATCGTATTAGCCAACATTGCACATTCTTGACTATCGTGAGTCGCGTTCTTGAATTTATTTACAAAGGAAAGGAATTTTAGCGGCAGATCGTATAACAGAAAGAGTATCGCTTACAAAAAAAGAATACTAGTGCATCATACCATATTTATTCAATATGGCTATGTTATTCTAAGAATTATCTATATACTGTATATACAATACATGAACAATGTTTTATTATGAAATGTAATGCGAATATGCCTTGCGTAGAGGTGGAGGCGGAGGCGGAGGGGTGAGGGCGCGGGCGCTGTGTGACATGGTTTCAGTTTCCAGGGCAGCAGTCGTCTCGGCGGCCGGCAGAGGCCACGGGGCGTCGCGCCCAGGACCTAGATTCCGTGTATTGTTGTAGTATATCGTATAGTTTTAGTATACATGCGTGTCGCGGTGGCGCCAAGGCGCGGCGCACTCGGCATGTTTTATTCAACGCGACCCGCGCCGCCCCCCGAATTCTGTTAGCTCTGTCACGGCCCGGCACGCCGATGTCGTCTCTCATTACATATGAATAAGATAGAGTTTACTGTGTCACGATCGTTTCGATTATCGGTAAAGTCAACATGTCGTAATGAACAACACACCGAAAAAAGTGACATTATTTTATTAGGAGTTTATATCTAGTTACTTTATAGTAGGAAAGGTTTATAAGTTTTTTAAATCATTATATTTTAGAGGATAAGATTATATATATATATATATATATATACATACTTGTTTTAGAAACGTGAAATAAAATAATGCGTCAACATATATTCTATAATTATACGATTTCAGTTGTGTAGTTAATACTTGGGGACGCGGCGTAAAAAGAGCACAGTAGGTAAAGAGGTCAAGGTTGCGTTAGCGCCAACGTCTAGATAGGTATTAATTGAATTATAGCACAATAGTAGTTAAATTAGGCATAGCTGATAGTAGGCCATGAATCACGACAGGCATCATTTGCCATAGTTACGTTAACATTCGTAGAACTAAATTTTATTAATATTATTTTTTGAATAAATAAGATTTATTAGGAAATGAATATTGGAACTTTAAAAATTTATCAAGTTCTTTCTTTGGTAATATAATTATATGTCAATTTGATTGAATTGAATTATTTTAAATTAATATAAATTGAAATAGAAGTGGCATTAACAATTAACAATATATAAAACCACTAGCTAAACTAAATACGTCCAAAAGTTACAACAAAAAACACATAAAAACAATCAGTAAAAAAAATATGGGCCCAGTAGGGCTTACAGAGTAACAAAATGCTTAGGCTGCGGGCTGCGCGTGAGCGCGAGGGGCGCCACTATCGCGCGGACGTAAGGTGCTCCTTATCGTGCGGCGTGCCATTGTTCGCGCCGACAGATTTATAACTTCCCTTTGCCCTCAATAAGGGCCCGTGACCTCAGCACCTCTTTCTACTCCATACCCTAACGTAAATAATTAAAAAAGGGAATCGTCCTCTAGTAAAGCATTGTCAAAATTAAAGGAATATTTCATTTTATGGTCAAAATTTAAAAATGGGTACAAAAGATAAATTACAGATAAAAAATATAACAGATTTTATTTTTTTATACAGTTTTGCCACTACGTGTAACAATTGGCAATATTTCAAAACAAAATTGAGGCACTTAATTTAAAAAGAAAATTATTTGAAAACAATTATTAGTTTCGCAGAAATATAAGTGTCTATAACGACTATATTGCTCACCAAGTTATCATACTTACCCAAACGCTAATGTATTTGTTAGGATTTTTTTCGGTTTTTCTTTTATGTTTATTTTCTTGTGGTCTATTTTAGTCTTGATCGCATCTGAAAATTTTAAAAAATATTTTAAAAAGTAATTTTAATATACGTAATAACTTTTTTTAAAAAAATGCAATATACTATAATATACTTGTAATTAATAACGTTGATTGTAGGTATAGTGTGTTGCAATGAAATGTTTAACGGAGAATAAATAAAACAAAAATTGATTCTTAAGTAACTATAATAGTGAAAATCGTCAAACACTTTTTTATAAAAGTTGTTATCAGTATTATTTATTATGGAAATAAGGCTAACATCAGTTTCCCAGCGTCTCAAGCCAGCGAAGCGGTGGGAAATGCCGCGGCATCTACACTGTGAGAAAATAGTATAATATTTAGGCAATTATCAATTTTTCGTGCTAATTTTGTCGATTGTTTATTTATTTAGTGAACATTTTTATAAAGATACATGTATCTCGTTTTAGTATAGATGGAATAACAGATAGATAATTTTTGAATAATAATTTAATTTAAACAGAAGAGTTTTTTTTAGCTTGGAATATTATTTATAATGAAACAAATTTTATAATTAAATTTATCTATTCGTGACAATGTGACATTATCATTTCCAAATTATTAAATATACTTATGTATTGACGACAACAGATAAACCAAAGCTTAGAGAAGAAGGAACCAAGCGTCATTAACCTGTAGAATACAAATAAAAATAACAGTGTTATCTATGATTGCCTACGTCACAAATATAAGACAGCCGATGACATGTACGTGCAATGGAATGTGGCTCGGACGCTGATCGCGTAACGGTCCTTCGAGACTTGCGAGACCTCTTGCGTACATTCCCAGGCTCCATCGTGGAGCAGATCGCTCCGCTCAGATAAGCCAAGCTTCTATACGAAACCCAATAAGCCATTTCCTTGAAGTTCTCACAAGAGTACCGCTCCTGTTAAAAAAATGACCAAAGCCGAACAAAAAATCCGTGAATAAGGCGGGAGCGCGAAATAAGAATGGCCCCAGTTCTGAGAAGTCTCGGCGCCGGTGCAGTCTTTACAATCTTTATAATGATTGCTTTTTGTGGCGCGACCCTTATTGGCTTTTCGTGGGGCTGAGAACTGGCACAACGAGATGTGCGAATCGGCTCCTACCCGTCGCCTCACCTACCCGCCTAACCCCAGCTCACTGCCCCGCGGCGCCCGGCGCGTTGCTCCAACGGAAATCGGCAATCACTGCTTTTAGAATACGGA
>DWAN01001667.1:0-17113 GCA_018230445.1 Heliconius hewitsoni | reverse complement strand
ACGTGCCCAAACCAGCTGAGCACGTTCTTCTTCATTTTCACCGTGACATCCTCGTGATAATACACTCTATTTCCCGATTCACCACAGAATTTTCAAAACCGTATTTTTTGAGTGGTCGCCAGTCGTGGCACAAGGGCATCCGTGTGTGACTGTAAACGTGAGTGGTTGTGGGTTTGATCCCGACTGGAGGAAATAAAATATTTATTTTTAATATTTTCATTTCTTCGCTCTGGCTTCGAAAGTTGAATTCCACCACTCAACACGCAATGTCTCCAGAATTAACATTAGGTTACTCTCTCTGTCGTGTGCGGGATACAGCGTGAAGCTTTTTTTTTTAATAAAACAAAAATATCTACTAGTAAAAGTCTATTACAATGAATATTTAATTTTAATCTTGATTACCTAATACGTGATGTATGTGTAACGAGAATATGGCACTAATAAACTATGACATCAGTTAAGCACACTTCCGAAGTACAAGTACCGAGAAATTGGCGGGGGATTTACGTCGACTGTGCGTCTAGTCATCCTACGTAGTCTAGAGTTAGCTAATTGCAATTAACTTTTAATTAGAAGTTTGTAGTGTTTGTGGAGTTCATTGGATTGATATATGGTACGGTATGGTGGCAGAAGTGGCTTAACTGGAACGGGGTGTCTAAACACTAGGTTTCCAGGTTCTCCCTGCATCCTCTGCTACGTGCAGGATACAGCACGAAGTTGAGAAAAATCAAAAGATATATTATTTTGTGTTTGATGCCGTAAACGAGATTATTGTAGGTTCAAAACTTACTCAGTGAAATGGTTACACAAATGCTTCACTTATTTACATTTATATTTCCTTTTCTCTGATTAATAAAGTGTATGGTTTAATTGCGTCACTTACACGCAATGTCTCGATAATTGGGCGGACGGAGTGTCTCAACTAGGTTCCCTCTGCCTACCAAATAACTAACCGCTACAAAACAATATTTATATTTCATAATACTATTAATACAACTAAAATAGAATGTAAAAAGTTATAGACATTTCAATAATTGCGAATTAAGATTTTACTTGTAAAGGAAACCGATACAAAATACAAGGTTGGTTATATGGAATTATGAAGAATAAAAAATTGGGTTCTTTTATTTTTTTTTATTTTATCTTGTACCTAAAATTACACCTATTTTAAATATTTTTTTATAATATGATTTTTAATTTTATTTACTAATATAAGTATATTATTTTAGTGGTATATACTTACTTTATGGTATTGTTTATTATACTTGAAATAAAAAAAAAATATCATGTTTATTGAGACGCTTCCGACGAGTACTTGTAAAATACAACCTAGATTTCAAGAAATCTTAGTAATAATACTAAGAAACTTTGAAAGTATGTTTGTTTATCATCATGTTGATTGTGCGTTACATCTCATGAATAGTAAATAGCGGCATTGATTTTACACATGTCTTTGCCTTCTGCAATTTGAATAAAAAATAAGAGACATGGAGTTTGACTAAACGCGACGGTTGTGGGTTTGATTTCTATTCCGGAGAGTAAATTATTTTTCTTTTCCGGGCTGTAACGACAAGATAAAATGCGGTGTTGAATTACGTTACTTAGTTTTCCGCCACAATTTTTTTTATCAAAAACATCGATTCTACATATACTTACAAATATTAACAAAAAGTAATTACCATAAATTTAAATTCTGGCAACCATCTATTCTATTATCATGTTTCATTCATAAAACACAAATTTCATTTAAAAATGGAGTGGAATTTCGTACTATTACATAATTTTATTTTCTTGTTTTTGAAAAAATAGATGATATTTGCTTAGACGCCCTAGAGTTTATAATTAAAAGATATTGGGTTTATGTTTTTATTTTAAAGTTTTAGAAAGTAAATTCATATATTAATATGCAGTAACATTATGTAGATATATTAGTATCATAATCAGTTAAAAACTGTTTCTTGCTGCTCTACGCTCTTCACTTTTTGCCGCAGGGAAACCAGTGAAACCGTTTAAGTCTCTCCGTTCCCAAAGTACCGCCCAATTTTCGAGATAAATATCATATTTAATGTCAGGAGCTCGTTTTGAATTTGCGCAACTCAAAGTCACAGAGACGTCGGGCAGTTTTTTTGCTTTTGTCCCTAGCTATTGTCTTACTAGAGTTATATAGTTTTCTAGCTTTCATCATACTACAGTTATATAGTTTTCATTCACACGAGTGGGAATCGAACTGGAGACTGTCACGTTTACAGTCGCACGCTTGTGCCCCTGTGCCACGATGGAGAATTCTAAATTTATTTAACACTAAATATTTTCGAAATCAGCAAAAGTTGAGTGTCGAATGATAATCAGTGGTTATCATTACCTCACAAAATAAAAAAGTCTTTCTCACTACCTCATAAAATAAAAAAAAAACAAAAGTAAAAAAATAAAAATAACCGCCCCCGGGTGGGCTCGAACCACCAACCTTTCGGTTAACAGCCGAACGCGCTAGCCAATTGCGCCACGGAGGCGATGCTCACATTGCTATATATATGTATGTATAGAAATCTAAAGATATATATATGAATACTGATAATAATAAATTAGTTGATAATTTCTTAAAACATATTGATAATAAAAAAAAATTGCTCGCATTATCGCTGTAATAATATTAAGAGATTTTTTTTTAAATACACAGGTTTAATTAATTAACACGTCTTAATTTTAATCGAGTTGGACTCGCCTACTAATAACTAGTTTCTAGATTTACAATCAACGGATAGTACTAATACTTATAAAATTTGACAAAGTTAAGTTCGGGGTGTATATGCACATTTACTAGAGAATAAAGCACAAATATAAGTTACTTTAGTTATTTCTATTATATACACGTAAATTTTCAATTTTCTGATTATTTCGTTTATTTGTACTACAAATTCTTATTTTTTGTAAAATTTTGTCATTTTTGGCAAATTTTACAATTCTAAATCAACGGAAATTAACGAATTAAAAATGACCAGAAACGTAAATGAAGTAGTTTTGGTTACACGGCATATTTCATACAAGATGTGGCAAAAGGAAGCATATTTAAAATGCTTAAAATTTAAATCTTTTGATTAGGAAATTTGTTTTCTGTGCTCCAAGTATCTTCTAGACCTGGATAGTGTATATACAGGCAAACAGATAACCAGCAAGACTAAAGAGTAAGAGAGCAAGAGTCTTGTAAAGTCTTTTTTGAATGGAACCCTAAAATAAAAACACTTCATATTTCAAATCTAGAGAATAGACCCATATATATGTACTACTAGTAAATTTTCATATATGTGTATATCGAGTATATTACATACAGCAAGACATTGCCAAATTATTATTCTCCTTAAAAATGAGTCATTATAATTTTGGGTAACACGTGAGTGAGAACAAAAATAATATAGCATTACTAACGGCTATAGTTAGCTTATTTGCATCACGTAGGCCATCCTAATGAAATGTACACAATTATAAATGTGAAGATATTTACATATATATTAATCTTGAAAATAATTTTAATCAAAGACAAAGCGCGACGTTGAGTTCTGCTACTCGCATACAATATCTTTAAAATACGGCGGAGAGTTGGAGACGGTGTGTCTTGACACCAGCCTTCTCTGACTCCATGAACAAACAAAAAAAAAACTAAGACATGTGTATACTATTTGATCGATGTTTCTCGAAGATGTAGTATTGGCATTAGCGATAGCCTTTCTCGTAGGTTCGTTTCTTTAAAATTTATTTATTAGTCAATTCAATGGAAACAGTGTAGAAAACACTCATGGTCAATACCGAGATGTTTATTAAGAACTTATAACAACCTTACTAAATTATAGCGATGTTCTATAATATTATACTACCATTTACTTGCAGTTAACCATTTTTGTTGATCTCCGTCGCTGTAAGTGTACGAAATGACTGTCCGTAGTTACGGAGGGTGACAGCCAAATGATTAAAGTGATGCTACAATATATAGCCTTCCTTGGTAAAACAACCAGCAACATTTTTTTTTATTCGAAACGGTAGTTCCTGAAATGTGCTTTCAATTCACTATTCAGTCTTATTTTAAAATTAATTAGACAGTAAAGATGATTTAATAATCAGAGAAGCCTATCGAGAAAGCTAATGGAAGATGACATTTTCTTACCAATTTTTGGTCATTTTATGTTAAGGCGTTAAATTCAATATATAACACAATAATAATGTCTGAACAAAAACTGATTTTTTGAGTTAGAACTGAACTCATTGTCTTCTAATGCTATCAAATACGTCAATGGCGTCATGAATTCCTCTGTCGTCCATTATATATTATATGTATTTATTTAGTTTATTTGTATGAAGCTAACAGCTAAGATCAACTTTGTATAATGACTTACATTTTATACAATTATCACAAAGATGCTTGACAATAATATACTTCGAACTTGGGGAATCCTGTACTAGGTTTTACAAAGATTTATCTGTTTACATAGCGTTATGGGTTTATCCTTAACCGTATCCGTAGAATCTGCCCAAGAAGCGGTCGGTAGTGGCGCAGCGGCTCATCATCTGATCGTAAACAGGACGTGGAGTCGATTCCAACTTAGGAAAACTGAACGGAACGGAAAATTATTTGCACTTTGTTCGTTCTGGTAACAAAACTAAGGCCTGTATTATAAGTCGATGTCAAGTTTGGGATCGATCTTGAGGTGCCGTTTTCGTTCATTCAAAGATATACAAATTGGAAAGAAAAAAGATAACTAAACATCGATCTTAGACTTGAGAGCGGTTAATAAATATCGGCGTAACTCACTATATGACTACGTACTTCGTATCGCAACAACCGATCTTAGAAGCATTGCATGTTAAGTATCATAACTCAAAGCCGCGCTTCTACCAGAAAAAAAAACAAAAAAATCCCGGTTTCTTGGCTGATCTAAAAAAATTATACAAATTGTCTATATTTAGAAAACACATTCTGTCAGTATCTTTGTATGAATGTCTGACTGTCTGTTATCCAGGTCACGGATTCAAATTTTGACGGTATACCGCGAGGTTAGTCTTATAATCCAATGCAAATATTTTACTGTTCTCTTTAACATTAAATACGCGTAACCTACTATTGCTATTTCGCAGAATGTAGTGACTGTTCTGTTTAGAAATTATGGTATGGTATTAAATGGTAATGAGTTTGTTTCCCACTCGGGGAAATTAATTATTACACTAATACTACTCACTATAGCCGAGAAATAAAATTATTTTTATTTCGTTTCGTCTCCCCACATGTAATCTCGAAAATTGGATAGATAATAAGAAAGAGTATCCTGATAATAAAGTCCCTCTGGTCCCTTATATAGCGGGATAACAATAATTTATTTACAAATTTTAATTTTATGGAATTAGGTGGAAAAATTCGAATTACTAACAAACTAGAATTGTTACTAAGCCCTATGTACGTAAGATTATACGAAAAATATAAATAATTGATATATAAATTATTCAACACACAATTCAATAAAAATATTTCTAAGTACAATTCCTTAAGGTGTACTAAACATTTCCGGTCGCGTGTATAGTGTAGCATTTCTTTTGTTTTGATCATTCTGAGCATACAGCCTATAAAATCTAGTATCAGGCCATTACTTTATTTTTGCGATAAAACTGAGATTGCCATTTTAGCGCATATCTACGTGTCTGAGTCCTAATAAAATCTTGTTAAAAAAAGCGTGTCAGCACTTTCCGTCAATATCAAGATATTATATTCTATAAAGTGATGTGTATTGGAAAAGGAATGAAATAGACGTTTTATTTTATATTTGAATGTATAAATCTTTTTCTTCATGTTCAATTTATTTTGCTTAGATTCTCTTTATTTTACCTACAAAAATGTTCATTTAAGGATTCTGAATTCTGTTTATACAAATTAAGAAAAAAATGTATATTGATATATTGTAAAAAACTAAATTTCTCAAATACCCTAAGATATTCCACCTATAGCATAGCATTATCCACACGCGTTAATCTATAAAACATTAGAAAGTATGGTTGCGCAAGCGCACGCCGTGCTATACTAAAATAGTCAAATCGAAAGGCGTATATTTTGTATTGGAATAGAATAGACACTGGAATTGTCCTGTCCTTAAGCATGTGTTCGACAGATGGCCGCATTCTGAACGCTCTAAACCAGGAAGTGTGGAGCATGAAAATATATGTTTCTATAGAGTTCGCGGAAAAAATGTGTTTTATAGTTCTATTGTAGTAAAGACTTGTTCAATGTGTGTTAATAATGCTAGTATGAATATGTTATAGCAAGACAAAACTCAAGGTTGATGTTCCGCCACTGAACGCTGAATATCTGGACACTTTCTATCCTGCTACATGTGGGATAAAACTTTTCAGTTTTATGTTTTATCCCGTATATAAAACTATATTAATCATTTTGTCCGTTTGAACCAAAAGGCTACATATTATATATAACATTTAAAATAAGGTCAAACTTTGACTTGCGATCCAGATCTACATAGCTTATATGACCGTTACCCATAGCTTTGCCTAATAGGAAGAAGACAGGCCGGCGAAGGTATCACCTTGTTTATGGATTCGATGCCTTTTAGGGATAATTAGTTGTTTTCTGGCTCAAATAAATACACAAAACGCGGCGTTCAGTTTCTCCACTCAACACGCAAAATCTCGATTAAACGGAAATTGGAGAGCCGACTGTTTTAACACTAAGTGCCCTTTGTTTATTCTGTTATATGTAGGATACGGTGTGAACCTGAAAAAGAATAAGAAAACTATGAAAAAAATATACTATTTTCTCTCACAATAAATTACAAGGATCACTCACTCTAATTAACACTACACTATTTTCAAGCCCTACGACATGTTTAACCTAAATATTTGTTAAGCTGTCACAAACAATATAATACCGATTATTTCTCATTCAACAATTGTTACATATAGATTGATATTCTCCATACAATGTCGTGAGCCATTGTCAGTCGGTACGTTTGAAAATTTAATAGCTTGTGCGCTTGCGCATGTACTTTGAATGATTTTTATCTGTGTTATCTTATTGAGACCGTGGTGGTGTATGTTCGATCCCCACTTGGAGAAATGAATATTTTTATTTCTTTGCTCTGGTAATAAAATAAAGGCAGGCAAGGACGCAATGTCTTGAAAATTTGACGGAAAATAGGGAGTTTCGAGAACAAGGTTTCCTTTGCCATCTTTGCTATATATAAGGTCAATCGTAAAGCTGTTGTTATCTTATTTTTGTAAAAAATGATAGTTATGTGTGAAATAATAATAGGCTGATTGTCTCATATGAGAAAATATTTTTTAATTTAATTATCGATGTGCCGATAGTCAATTTGGATACATTTGTAGTTCTTTCAAGATTTGTTGTTCGTTATAGTAAAGTTAAGTATCAAAAAAGTAATGTAAAGTAATTACTCCATGGCTCTCTTGGAAAAATAAGAACATGTTACCATCCAAAAAACAATGTCTTTAAAGTGGGTGAAACATGGCAAACAAACTGTTGTATCGTGTGGTTCAGGCTTTCAATTACAAGAACTCCAAAAACTCGACAACGTTTTGATTAGTCACCTAACATCAGTAAACTTATCACGTACCAAATGAACTGATACTAAAAAATATAATAGTTTCACATAATAATACCAAGTCATGTTTCTTAAGAAAACTGTCTCATATGTAGTAAGTACGTGCTCACGTATAGTTTACTATTGTTTCGAGACCATAGAGTCTTAATTGATTCGAATGAAATAAAATATCGTCATATTATACGGATTATTTGCGTGCAATAATGAAGCTATGAGGAAATGAAAAAAAAATCACTTCTTTGACTAGGAATAGACCCCACAACCGTAGAGTTTCAGTCAGACATTCTTCCGCTGCACCACGACGGACTGTACGCCTTACGGCTGTGCAATTATGTTAATTAAGTAAAATTTAAATATTTTCACACCACTCTCGCGCCACCCACTAAATATTCACGGTGGTCCAATTTAAAGCCTGACATCACAATTTAAATGTTAAAATATTAAAAGGATTATATTTATATTGTATAATATACTAGTCGTCACCCGAAACATTGCTTGGATTTTAAAATAAAATGGAAAATCCCGTAGTTTTTGTTGCGGTAAGAATTTTGAGAAATCTTTTTCATGCTCCAGGTTAATGTAGTAACCTACCTACATGTCAAAGGGTCTAGCTGGATAATAATGAGTTTATGGATAGCCACGTTGAGTTTAAATTACATAAACATATCTTCAATTGATACGAAGAAAAAAACTTTAACGTTAAGGGTTACCATTACCCCCTAACGTCTTATAAATGTTCTCCTATTGTGTAATATAATCTCTTTTTACCGTACAATCGTCCACGTCGTACCTTCGTGTGTTCTCCATACAACGTGACATTGGCGAAGTGATTGTGCTCAACTGGCACGCTCGAAGCGCCATAAAAGAAGAACTGAAAGAAAGAAACTGTTAAAGAGCAAAAAATTGACGTGTCGCTATTGTTTAATTCATTAGTTAGTCAGTGCAGCTCTCCTTTGCTTATCCGGCTAGAAATTTTCAATTTTGAAAGTTCGTTTAATCAGAGGCCGGTCGAGGCGCAAAGGCACAAGCGTGTGACCGTAAACGCGACAGGCTGTGGTTTCAACTTCCACTCGAATATACGATATATTTAATATTTTAATTTCTTTGCCCTGGTGTCGAGGTGAAACGCGGCGTTGAGTTTCGCCACTCAACATGCAATGCCTTTGGAATTCGGCGGAAAGCGGGGAGCAGGATACAGCGTAAGCTGTAAAAGAAAACCAATCATTATGGTTGTGTCTGTGTGTTGTCTCAGCCTCAGTAACGAACGATTTTTTTTATATATACAGATTTTTATAATAATTTAGGCTCGATTTCACAAAATCAACCGCAGGGCGTGTTTAAACGTCTGTCAAGAGTGCGAAATTTGTGTGGTCTTAATTTAAAATGGATAGTAATTTATTTCTTTGGTGTCGACCGGTATTAAATGTATTAAGTAAAATAAAATAAAAGAAGGTTTTACGTATAATTTGGTTATTAATTAAACTAAATCTTATTTTAAGGCCATTATGTTATAGTAATATGCCACAGTTGTGGGTTTGGTTCCCACTCAGGGTATTCAATTATTTTTAATTTTGTCACTATGGTAACAAGACAAAATATGAAGTTGTGTTATGGTATGGGAGTCAATACCTTTTAAACTATTTTGATAATTATTTTTAAATTTAGAAGCTTCAATATCTCTGAGCTCTAATTGACCGTACTTATAAATATTTGATGTTAGTTTCAACTTGATACTTGCACTTGATCTGGAAATAAAGTGTCTTGACAGACGGATAAATGTACAAAACTTTGTTTTACATTCTTATATTCTAATTTTTTAAGCTAAGGAGCCCTAAAAAGTAACCCATTGTTGAGATTTCAACCTACGACCACTTGAACTAGTTAAATTTCCAAATTGTATTTAAACGGCATTTTTTAATGCTGTATCCAGTATCCCGTCGGTATTGTAGAGTAGGTAGAAGGAACCTGTGTTAAAACACTCCGTCACACACGCGCCGCCCAGTTTTCGATACATTCAACATCGGAACTCAACGCCGCGCTTTGTTCCGTTACTAGGACGAGCAAACGGAAATATTTCATTCTTCAAGAGGAAATCGAATTCACAACCGTGGCATCTATAATCAGACGCCAGTCAGAGTACAGTATTTTTATTAGCAAATACCCACATTTATTAATAAAACCAATTGATTAAGGAATCTACGTTCGTATGACAAAGTCCTTGGTATCCAGAAAATACGCAATGACAGGCAGCGGGAATTCACTTCAATTGAGATGTTAGTCATAGAAACGTTTGTTGGAGTGATCAATAAAAATATTATCAAATATATCTTTGTTTTTTGTGTAGGTTTAACTATATATAATGAAATTGCATTTTAGTCTTAGTCTTAGTGCATATCTTATAATATTCGTAGCGCAGTAGAAAAATATTCGACTGCAATGGATTTGTTTGGTGGATTATGGATGGTACGATTGTGGGTTCGATTTCTACTCAGGAGACTTTCTAAATATTGTCATATATATAAATTATATTCATTTAATCGTTCAGGTAGAAAATTCGGTGTGTCTTACACAAGGTTCCATCTGCCAACTCTCTTATATACGGAAGAGTGAAGCTAGAAAAATATATTAAAATGTTGAAAAAAAGAAAAAAATAATAATAATTCTGCATTGCAATTCACGATATCCCTCTCTGACTTAGAAATCAAAAAAAATATTTTAAAAAAATTATAACATTTTAAGCTGTTAAATAAATATACATATGTATATAATTGTTTATAAGAATATTTAAATTTTTACTACGAAGGCGAGGCGCGGGTTCGAGTTCCGCTAAGTAATTTTTTTTGTATTTCTATATCTAATATTTATTACCTAGGCGGGCACTGATAGTACTGATTCTATAACATTTAATGGGTACCTACTTATTTTATAGAACCTACACTAGATATATACGTTTACAAGATTCACTTTCCACAATTCCCACAGTAGTTATATTACGATAAATAATATATCAGCATTATGTAATACAATACTGTCATTACAATAAAATTATTTGCCTATTTATATTATTTTACAGTACATAGAGAAAACCGAGACATTGTGCGTTAAGACGCGCTTTGCTTTACCAGTGGAAAAGACTCTGAAAAAAAAAAAGATTCACCTAAGAGAGTATCGAACCAAAGACCGTCGTATTGGCAGTCAAAAGCTGTACCGCTGAGCCACAGCGGTTTAGATACAGCATGAAATAAAAATATATTAATTATCATTATGTTTTACCCCGCTATATATAGCACTATGTCATACGCTTTTTGCCTGAATACGAAACAGTGTTGAGTTGCGGAACTCAACGCCACACGCTGTGATATTGATACTGTCGATATTATTATTAACATTTTAATTGGATGCAATGATTTGCCTTTATAATATTATCATATGAATAATCTATAAATGTATAACTAAAATTAATTTATATGCACATACATTATATTTGTGTATATATAAATAAGTATAAAAGAAAATGTTAATTTTATATGTAATAGTTGCTTATTTTGTCACACAAAAATAAATTCTTCAACAAAACAATAAACATTAGGTAAATAAAAGAAAATAGAATAACAAAAAGTGTGCGTCGGCCGGGAATCGAACCCGGATCAACTGCTTGGAAGGCAACTATGCTGACCATTACACCACCGACGCAACTGTACATGGTAACAAATTTAATAATATTCATCTAAATTTGTGATAAAGAGCCATATCTTTTGGCGTCATTAAAATAACAAATTACATTGATATAATTTTTTATTGATAATGTTATATTTTTAGAAATATTTTAGATTAATATGCAAAAACATATAATATAAAACAAAACCAATTGTATAGTTATTGATGTGATTATTAATAATCTATGGTTGTGGGTTCTAGATGCATTTGGGGGGAATATATAGAGAAAGTGAAGAACAGAGTTTTTAACTACCCTACTATAGTAGGTGTGTAGCGTGAATCTATAACTTAAATTCTTTGTATTTAAAGCCGTCGTGGCGCAGTAGCACTGGCATACGACTGTAAACGCGATAATTGTGGGTTTAATTCTCACTCGGGGGAATGAAAATTTTAATATTATCATTTCCTCGCTGGTAACGAGACAAGGCACAGCACTGAGGTCCGTCACTTAACACATAATGTTTCGAAAATTCCGTAGAAAGTAGGGAATGGACGTCCATTTCCGTTCTCATTATCAAGATAATGAGAACGAAAGTGGAAGTCCAAGACAAGTCTTTATGGAGTGTTAGTGCTATTACAAACTAACTAGTAAACTATTACACCGGTTCGCATCGCTCTATAATTTAAATATAAACTAAATTTAATATTTCTATACAATTTCGCTTATTTGTTCCCAAATTATAAATAAACATTTTAAAAATGTCTTACAATAGACACGCTCTATGCACTTTTGTAGCAACAGGTGTTAAGGAAATCGGTCAAACGTGACCGTTCAGTTCATACTAAAGTTAACTTTACAGCTTAAAAATAAAGATCAAATTGTATACAAACACTTAAAAATAACATTAAAATGACTGTTTTTCTTCAAAAAGGCATCTTTTTAGAATATTATTAAGTTTATTTTGTATTGTGGTAGACTCAAGAAAAATAACTTCTTAAAGGATAACGTTCCATAGAATGGCTTTCGTGAGAAATTAGGGAATTTGTAGGTTCTTGAAATAAAGGGATACGCACCTGTTATGACATATTGTCATAATTAAAATAATTATCACTAACGTAATGTTATTTATAAAAAAAAACAAGCTTTTAGATCTACACGGTAAAACTATTGTTGTTTGTTCGATTCGCTGGTCGGGGGAATGATACATCGAGTGTTCTAACGTATAACAGTAAATTCCTTCTTCTTATACTGTTATGCGGGAAAGAGAGTGAATTGGCTTTTTAACTACATCAGCGTGTAGCCTCAGAAATCTTATAAGTAATTACCTATAGCTTTATTTAAAAAAATATTATTTAAAATGTAAAAATGTGTGGAATAAAGATCATTTGAATTTCATACAAGATAGCTAACACTGTACAATTTTATTATTGAAAAGAGAGACTATTGACTTTATTGTCGGCCATTCTCTATAGAACTGCCTTCTTAACCGGTGGAAGTTTTATGTTTATGCGAAAAGTTTTGCAAACGCAAAAGTCTATTTGAACAAACAATATTTTGAATTTGAATTCGTACATACGACAGTAGCGAGTTCGAGATCACTTGTAGGATTATTAGACAAAGTGACGATGTTGGGTTCCGCTTCTCAATTCGCTTTAAATTTTCTATGAAATTTAAAAAAAAAAGGCACAAAATAGAGACAAGAGCATCTACACACTAAGTAATATCTGCCTACCAAATGTTGTAGATAGTTTTATAATGTTCATTAAATAAAAACATAAAATATATTTCAAAAGAACAGCAAAAGGTACGATCTTTTTTAACTGTCGGTCGGTAAAACTTATTTTATTGTCTTTGTTTTTTAGTTAGTTAAATAATAAACGCCGCGCCGATAGTTGTGTGAAGCGAATACGACGTTTGCTTTACAGTTACTTGGGATGCTTGAGTAGCTGTTGATATGCTATTAAAAACTATAATATATACCTGTGAATTTGGGACTTAACTTTTTAGGAAAAAAGGAACCTTTATAAGAACGCTTTGTTGTAAGTCTGTCTGTCCGTATGTCTTCCTGTCAGTCAAGAGCCTTTATCTTAAGGAATGCTTGGAGATATCTAGTAAAAAAAACGTATTGCTATATTTACTTTAAGAAAGATATGGCCTTTTATATAGCAAAGAAACGCATATTCCGACACTATAGAGATAATCAAAATTAATAGGGCACTTTCGATTAACCTAGAATTATGAAATTTGGCAGCTAGCATCTACTGATAGTACTAGTTCTGGAATAAATCTGAAAAATATACATTTGTGGTTAATTAAAAAAAAAACGGTCAAAATATGATATTAAAGCTACCAGTTCAAGTGAGGTGTCAGATAAAAGGGCTCTGTCTAAGCTAAGCTTGAATTGATGAAAAACCTCGAGACCTCCAGTTTTTGTACAGAACATTCGGTGGGCGAGAATTTATTTTTTATATCTTCACACTGTATTCCGCACATAGCAAGCTAGGCAGAGCGAACCTAGTAACCTAGTGTTTAGTTAGTTATTATTATGGTGCAGTTAATTGGTTAAGTAAAGTTGTATAAAAAAATTCTTTTGTGTGTCTTGTTAAGGTGACGACAGCCTGTGATGTGCTGTAGTGTAGGGTGCTCTTATTGGCCGTAGTTTGGATGATTACTACCGACTCGTATGTACGTCCCTGAGAATCGTTAATGGTCAGGATTCGCGATTTTCCTCTCCTATTATTAGTATTGGGAGAATTGAGGTTGGATTGGGAGAAATTCTCAGGAAGCGAGTCGTCTGTTGGGCTGAGTAGATTCCGTTATAAACTTCGCTGAGCTCGTATATCATCTAGTGGACATCTATAAGTTCTCGCTAGCTCTTAACTGATGGCTGTCACGAGTTTTTGGCTGACATAGTGCATTTGGAAGAGGTTTAATCTCCCGCCTTTTAATAATATGACCGCCATTACGTTTGCCTCAAAATGGTTCATTAAGGCCTCGTCTACGATAATTCTTGCGAGCCTTTCCGCAACGCTGTGTGCAAAATAGAGGTGATCGTGCGGGTTTGTGTAAGAGGAGACCTTCGGCTGTTTCAGTAGTTGTAGTTGCTATCAAATCACTATAGGAGACAAAATTGTTAACCACCCAGGTGAACTTACCACAGCCAAGAACGCCATTCACCCATTGTAAGTCCGGTAGCTTCTAATGCTCCCAAATGTTTGTTAGATTGTTTGAGGTTAGAATGGTGTGTGCAGTGTTAAGTATCTTTTGTTCCAGCGCTACTTCCGTTCATCGAGCTTCGACAAGAATTAGGCTGTGTGAAGATATTGTGTACCTACGTGGGGAATTTGTCCTGTTGACTGGTCATCCGTTCCTATACAAACGAAGCCATCGAAGGTGGATTTCCCCTCAAGTATTCCAATTTATTATTGTCATATATAGCGGCTTTCTCTTCTCCGAGTAACACTCAGCAGAGCTTCGTTTCCAAGTTCGAAGGTCCTCATAATTTTTTAAAGGTTGCAAGGTTGACTTTGATGGTCTGTCTAACGTAGTATTACGACACCCCGATCCAATAATATGATTTTTTAAAATTACAATATATATTTTTTAACTTAACGTTGTATTTTTCAAGTTTCGCCACATTGTTTGCGTTGAGAATTCAAGAGAAACATTCAATCACCTGAGTGAGAATAGAACCCACTACGATTGCATTTATCGTCGGCGAGAGAAAAATATTCTTTCTAATAATAATATTATAGCTACGCTATAGCATTGCGATACAGTTAAAATAAACAAGTTGAAATTTTATGATGCGTTAACTCTAGCAGTTAAAACTAACTTCAAAAGCTCGTGTAAACTAAGCCTGCTTTAGCGTTGTGCTAAAACTAAAGGTAAAGATTATTTACATAGTTCAAGAAACTATACCAGGATCATTGGAATATATAGGATAGGATAATCGGAACCTTGAAATATTTTGATTTCCTCGTTCTGGTAACTCGACAATGCCCGGTGTTGAGCTCCGCCATTCAATACACAATGTCTCGAAATTTGGGCGATACGTGGGAAACGTCTTGACGTGGGAAATGTCTTAAAACTATCCTCTACCTACTCTGTCATATAACGGGATGCTATTTTTTTGTAATTTATTTCTGACAAGAAATTTATTGACATCATATTTATTAGCTATATTACAACTTGTAAGCTTGTTTTGTATCTGTCAGTTTTGATGTAGCGACGTACTTAAGTGAATTATGCAAAGAGAAATTGACGATACCATAATATAATTTATGGCTTATGGCATTTAATATGGAAAGTATATATCTATATCTATATTATAAAGTTGAAGAGTTTGTTTGGTTGGTTAATCTCAGAACGTACTAGTAAAAATTTAAATTTTGTGTGATATAATAATAATTTATGTTGGATAGTCCATCGGCTCTATTACAAGTTAATCGTTTAACTCACTGTATTTGCGATTACAATTAACTCGGGCACTGAGAATGAATGTCCGTAGTATACATTTGACAACGTGTATGAAGCCGCAGATGATCTACTTGGAATATGTTGAGGCCAGTCCTGCGCGTTGTCCCTGACACAAGCGTGCGAACAACGCGAGCAACATGGCAGACCATGGCGCTGAGTTCCGCCACACAACACGTAATGCCATCAGGTTTTGGTAACGAGAGTGTCTTAATGGGACTAGGTACTTAGGTTCCTTTGATTCCTACCATATTATCTGCAAGTACAAACGAAATAATGTTTTTTATTTCTTAAATTTGAAAATATTATTAGTATAATACATTTCTCATCATATTTTTCATCATATTGGCATACTTGGCTTCTCTGGGGAGCCGACGAGGAAACTGGAAGGTGGCAGATGAAAGGCGAAGCGTGTTTTAGTTATATTTAACTTATAATTTATTTCATGCAGACGTTTCTTTAATTTATTTAATTTTCAGACAACGCGAAGCGTTATTTGGTTATCCAATATACCTAGAATGTATCTAAGAATTGGATGGCATATCATTAAACTCTTTCTATTTACTTCAATAAACACAAAATATGTAAGAACAAAGACACCAAAGATCAAGGAATGCCAAAAATTTTTAATCGGGTAATAAATTCGAAAAATGCCCTTCACATTGTATCAAAACAAGACAGTCAAGCGAAACGGGGACAACTATTTAATACTAAAACATACGTACATTTGTAAGTATCTGTATCGCAACATATCTCAACTTACCACCCTATATAATCACTTAACCGTAACCGAGAGCTCTCTCTTTGTAACGACCCCTATAAGCTCTACAACTACCCTTAAACTGACGTCTTATCTAAGGGAGTAGTTTCATTAAATGAAAAAAAATTACAGCTTTTTAGAAAAGATATAAAAAATACACGTAGCAAAAAAAAAACATATTTATTTATTTTATTTATTTCTTTATTTGTACACCACTTATAAAACATAGTGTGGAATACCAATTTTGTAAAGGTTAAAATTACTTTAACGCTTTTACCCACATAGCGGAGTGAGCAGAAATTTCGTGTTAAATTACTCCGTTTTCCGTTTAGTAGTCGAATTATTTAGTGGGAGTATTTTGTCTACCAGATTTTTTTAAAAAAATTATTTATTTAAAAAAATAATAATGTGTTATTCTCCACACTTAGGGTAGAATAAAATATTTTTAAGAAAATTTATTAAAATTTAAACAAAGCGGTACTCAAATTCGCGCCTCTTGGAATGCGTCCAAGTTTCCTAACTACTAAACTATACGTTCTTATCGATCCACATCAAAATCCTTATACATATATTGTTGTTATATAATGCATTACTTGATTTTTTTTTATT
>DWAN01001666.1:0-17117 GCA_018230445.1 Heliconius hewitsoni | reverse complement strand
TGGTCGGTTTCCAGGAGGCGCGGGTTCGAGTCCCGCGACGTTCAAATTTTTATACGTTTTCTAATTAAATATTTAGATTATTTTAATAAACACATAAAAATTATACTTTTCATCATACACTCGATTTAAATTGAAATCAGCTTCACGCTGTATCCCGCACTCACCGCGTCGGCGTCGAGCGCCGCGGACGACATCCCGGCGAGGTCGGACGCGTCGTGGATGCGCGACAGCCGCGACCGCAGCTCTGCGGACAACCCTTCTCGCTCATTCACATTTATTTCGGGACACTTTTTACGAGATTTTTTTTTTCGAAAATTATTATGGATGTTTCGAAAAAAAAATTACAACTTAATGGGTTTTCTTTAATTTATTTTTTATGGCTGGTTTTATGTAAAGTTCATTATATTATATCAACATTTTTGTTTCATTTTATTAGGGTTTGCGTTTCAAAAATTATTGGTGCAACAATAACGTCATTGCACTAAAATAAATAACAAAAAATAGGTTAAACAAATCAATGACAGTGCGAACTTTACAAATTTTGAATGCGTTTCCTACATATACGTCATTGTTGCACTGTGTATAGAAATTTCGAAGAAAAAAGTTATTATGTCATGTTATATTACCAAAATTAATAATTTAATATTTTCTTTTTTATTGCTCTGCTACTATTATAAAAGTCATAAAAAATACACTCAGAATCAGAATACACATCACTATGATTATTGGAATATTGAGCGTAGTGATGTGCCTCAACAAAAAAAACCTTAAAACAATTCACCAATTTTAAACGTATGTATCCTCACCCGAATTCTGCTGTAACGCAGTGGTCAAGTCAGTTCTTAACGCTGCTAGTAGAGGAGGTCCTTCCCCTGAGGCTGCTCTGACACGACCTCGTTCCCGCACCTTTATGTTATAATTATTCATTTAATTATCATACAATAAAAAAATATATAAAAAACGAAAAACATACAAACATAATATGCAAATGTGTTCTCATTGCTTCAAATAATGTAGAATAGACAACCTTTGGTTGTAAAAAATAAAAGGGCAATAATATAATATAAATAATATATTTTAATTAATTAAACAATATAAATATATACATTTTTATATTATATGCTATACGGACCGTCAGTGTCTGACTGTAAACGTGAAGGTAATGAGTTGGATTCCCACTCTGGGAAATTAATTATTAATAGATTCTTTTCCCCGCTCTGGTAACAAGACAAGGCGCAGCGTTGAGACCCGCCACTCGACACGCAAGGTCTCGCAAATTCGGAGGAAAGTTGAGTGTCTTAAACTTTAGTTTCTCTCTGTACTGTTTCTACTGTAAAATTCACAAAACTAATCATCAGTAATAATAATCCTTGCAGTTAATCATCAGGAAGCTGCATGTTAAAAATTGTTTAAAGTTGAAGTGAAAAATATAAAAGTTGTTCAATTTTAATTCTAAGGCAGGTTATGATCAATTTAAACAAACTACAGTATAACTGTCCGCCACCTAAAACACAATCCATATACACAAAAAATCTAAAGCAAAGTAAAAGCAAGATTACATCACACTAAGTTTTATCCATCTCTATCATAATCACGAAATACATTACAAGAACACATTTGGAAAGTGGCCACTAAATCTTTATAACTGTTATATTTTGGTCAAACTCCTGAGATTTGCTGGAGGACTTGTACTCCAGGCAAAATCAAATTCCCCTCAATACCCCAAAAAATAAAACGAAAATATTTGGAAATGAATAGAAATACTAACCAGAGTAGCGACAACGCCTTTCAAGCTGGCCACTAAATCTTTAGCCAAGACGGTAAAATCTTCTCTCAATTGTTGATCTGGAGTTAAACTACTGAGACTTGCCGGGGCATTGAGAACTTCTGCACCAGGAAGCGATTGAGGTCGCGTTGCTGCGCATGCTATAGAAAAAAAAATCTATTTATATAAGAAAATCCAATTTTTTAAAAGAATAAAGTGTATGACTATGCTAAATACTGTTAAAGATACCTTTGCAAGTTTATATGGCAACACTATAAATATTGTATTATTTAAAATAAAGATACAATACGGGCTATTTAAGAAATTTAAATATTATACAATAGAATATTCATTCTGTTATTAACAGTATATCTTATATTGTCATTATTATTCAAAATATACAATATACGAACATTTATACCTACATAATATAATTTACGTAAAACTGTACAAAACGTTTTCTTTTTTGTTTATTGATTGAAAAGAAGAAATTACAAACAAATATTATTTAAATTTTACCCAAATACATACTGACATATGAGAAACTATCCTAATCATACATAAATGTTAAAATAGTAACTACAGTAACAAAAATCTTTAAACCAATAAAAAAAACTATTCCATGCAAACTCCATGTCATCCATGCATGTGCGAGTGAATTTTAAATACGATTGTATCTACAACGTTTCTGTATAAATCTTAATTATCTAATTAAAATTAATAACTATTAAACAATTTATCTAATATTAACAAATTAACCTATATAATTTTAAATATTTGAAATGTAATGTAACTTACATATTTTCTTTGTATGTTCTCTTAATATTTTCATAATGTATAAACAAATTATTTTTCCATAAGGCACTATAAACCCATCACTATCACTTGGCATTTTCGAATAAATAAGAAAGAAGATTGAATTAATCTATTAAATCTATCTGTTTTAAGAGATTTAATATAAATGTAACTTAATAATTTTAAAAAATCTAATTACTTTTTTAGTACTGAGTTTGGAGAAAAGGGAATAAAACTGCATCGCGTAATACAAACTAAGATAATCTGAAGATTTCCTTTATCTTTATCAAAGATAACCTGGAAAATTTTAGATAAGTAAGGCAAGGTTGTGCATTGTCTTTTTATTATATAAATAAAATAGAATGACCTTCAAAAGTGCGTTGTAACTAGGTTTATCTGTTAACTTTACAGTTTCGTAACTCGTAAAAATTAATAAACTTGCAAAAAATTAAATATTTTAACTTATTGTATGTAAATTATTATTTTCAGACATTGTCTGGCAAAACATTTGTGTATTTATAAATATGATAAAGTACAGTTAAAATAAACTTGAAGCTGCTGCCTACTTATTACCATAATAACATACACTTTCGTAATAGTTTTTTCAAGCAGCCTTAAATTAAGCCTAAATTGTATAATATCTTGGCATTTTTACTAGACCATAACCAGAATGAGGTAGCAAAATATTTAAAATATAAATATTTCGAGAATAAAAATAATATCCGTAATAATAAAGTGTTGTTCCATGGTCCTAAGGCAATCCGTTATAAACAATTATTAATTTTTGGTGATCTTTATTATGATACCACTTAAATATCAGCTTCCATACTAACGAATGTATGTAGGTACATATATTATTTGTATTTTCGAATAGTTTTAATTTTTTTTTTCAAAAAAATGCTTATATATTAATAGTTATCTAGTTTTGGTTGAAATCGCTTTATTTTAATACAAAATATTTTCCTTTTCCTAATATAGTTAGATAATGAAGACATTATCATTTTGATCTGTCACTGGGTTTTCCTCAAATTTTAATTTTGAACATAAAATTCCTTTAAAAGATTTCCCCATGGACGATACGAACATATTATATAATAATAAACAAATAACAGATAGAAAATAATATTAACACTAGCTTGATGTCAAGGGCGAACATTTTGTATAAAAATATACAGTCAGTGTATATAATTATTAATATATGGAAATATAGATATGTATGTATGTTTAAAGACTTATTCTTGTTAGGACAAGAATATCAATGTTTGATATGACTTAAAATTAAAATGGTTTCTTCATATTTATTCTAAAAGAAGAACCAAAAAAAAGATACTAATTTTTTTTATCTATATTTGCATGCATTTCACTAAAACGCGTATGAGAGAGGAGGGGATGAAATAATAATAAAAAAAAAACAAAATCAAAAAATATAGTCTTACGAACTAAGGTAGAGGCCAGAAATGTGGATAGAAACGCTGGAACGCAAAAAGAGAAAAGTATTTATTAGATAAATTATGTGCTTCCAAAATTACTGAATAAATCAATTTAATTAAAGAATTTTAATAAAAAATTGCGATGACAATTGCTTTTGGCTGTATGGCTACTAATAGTAAAGTTATTAATATTTTTTTATAATTAATGTGATAATAATAATTGTGATAGAAGTATATTAGCTTGAATGCCATAGCTCGTGCATGTAAGACGCCATCTTGTTTTGACATGTGATCAAAATGTCTGACGTGGATCGACTTACCGATCTCGTAGAATCCTTGACAAGACATATTGTTGAAATATTTTTAAATTAAAACGATCTTTATTTAATAAAATTAAATATATATTCATATAAAAAATAAAATAAAGTAAAACAACAAAATCATGATCTAAAATTTTAACGAACAATCATACGAGATATTTCTGGGTCTATTTAGTGCGTTTTCACATCCGTAGACAAAAACTAGAAATAAATGCACACATTATAATTATTACATATGTGTAATATTGTATGTCTTAATTTACACAAAGGTTAAGAAATGTATAATGTTAAAAATAATGAAAACCAGTTTTTTTTTTACCTATAAGAAGTTTTTTTAAAAACAATCGTAAGAATACTCATCATTAAAATTAATAATTCATATTTTTTTATGATTAATAAACTAAGCATCATAAAATATTACACACATACAAAAAACTAGCATTAGCCAACACATATAACGTATATAAAAACATAAAGATAAAAAGAGACCTGCATATAATGTGTGAAAGAGACAGACATAGAGTAATACTTACCAATTGGAGCGTACAAAACACATAGTATATCAAAAATATGAATATAAACACACAGAGGAATGTGGAAAGGTATAAAGATATGTATGTAAAAGTATATGACAGAAAGAGAAAGACATATACATAACGTGTAAAAGGGACAGAGAAAGAATAATGGAAATATATATATATATGACATAAGACAGTGGATCCGCGAATTTGTACGCGTTTGATATACAATTTATGGCATAAATCTAATTTCAAGATATTCAAATAATTCTAGACTATAGTGGTTCTTATACAGTACTCTACAATCTGATTGATATATTCGATATTATGACATCGCCCTGCAAAATGATTTTTGTATTGTCGCGGGTCCACTATATATAAATTGAAAACAAATTTAGAAATAGACACGTATACATAATATACATAATGTATGAAAGAGACGGAGTAATACTTACCAATAGGTAGAGACGCGGCTGAAGCCGGTATGGAGGTAACTGCGCCACCGGGTGACGGCGGTGCTGTTAGTGCTGAGAGAGCCTGGAAAGATATTTTGCGGGCTATAGGTAATTTTTAACTTTTATACAGTAGCTAAAGAAGAAAAAAAAAATTAAAGTCCTACACATGGATACGGAGAATCTTCTTCGTAGGTAAGTTACATTCATGTCACCTACATGCATATGCGCGCATAACATAAACACATACACAAACACACACACAATGTGTGTGTATTAGTGTATTTAAAATGTGGTAATGATATATAATATAATTCTTTTTCTTCTTTTTCTATAATTAATTTAAACTTTTTGTTATATCGCTTTATTATTGCTTATGTAACATTTAATTGAAATATAAAGCATTTATTTATTTATTTGTATAGGCTGAGTCAGTTGCCACAGACGTACATATGTATATGAAAAATACCGAGGAAGAAATCCTCGGTATTTTTTTTCAAAAAAAAAACAAAATCTTAGGGCCCATCGTGGCGCATTATAAACACGACGATTGTGGGTTTGATAATCGGTCGGGGCGATAGGTTAATTACATTTACTCGCCTTAGTTATACAATGTGCGTAATTGAGTTCCACCACTCAACACGCAATTTCTCAAGGGCACTTTCCACAGTAGGCTTCCCTGCCAACCCTGCTATATGCGGGATACAGCGTGAAGCTCTAATATTTACTCACCATGTGAGAATTAGAAGGGTCTATATGCGGTGGCGCTAGTTCAACAGACGCACATTTACTATTTGATTTTTTCTTTCGAAGTCCGAATTTACGTCGATCCTTCTTAACATTCGGCGAAGCGCCCTCCAGAGATACCTGCTGACGTGGAATATTGATAATTTTTCATAACTTTGATTAATAAAAGGGTTTTATAAAGATTATTTACGGTGTTTTTTTTTTATTACATACATATTACGTTTTTGTATAAAGAGCTTTAAGTTAATTTAAATTTATCATTTTTTTTCTTTTTTTTCAGCAGGATAGCCAGAAATCTTTTTATTTAAATCTACATAAATACATACATGGTAGGTTATCATTACACTTTATGATATAAAACAGTTGTACTAATTGTATAAAAAAAATATTAATATAGTTTAACTGTCTATTGCACAATATTTAAATGACATAGTAATAAAATGATGTATATCATATACCAATTATTATTTTTTTGTCTGAAAACCAATCACATTTTCAACTCTTGATATTCAACTTTCGATACTTTATTGAGCTGAAAGGAGAAAGAAATAAGCCGATAAAGAGTAGAAAAAAATATATATAGGAGCTATTTTTTATTTTATAATTTCACTCATTCATCATTCTGCAGTCTTTTATTCATTCAGTCAGTCAGACATAAACAGCTCACGAACCTGCATCCATATCGCTAAACTAAAAATTATCACATCATCAAGTGTGGAATAACACATGAATTTTTTTTTAAATAATTATTACGTTTGATCAAGCAGTCGCGTAGTCAGTCAGTTAAGTCAGTAAAATATTCAGTAAGTCAGTCATACCCAAAACACAACTCACGTCTGTATCATGATGCGCTTGCTGTTGTAGTTCTAAAGCGTCTAGGAGTCGTTGAAGCTGTTGCACTGAAAGCTGAGCCTGACCGAGTTCCCGGGACGCTGTGTCTAATGGCCCACCCGATTCTGGAAATGATGGAACAATATAAATTTATCATGAAGATTTTTATTGTATTATGCAGTTTAGGTTGAATAATTATAATTGGAGTTTATTTTTTGTTAGATATATGATTTTTATTTAAGCTATTTTATTTTCAACTTTTTTATGTTCAACTCTCTGAATTATGATGACACCAAGAATCAAACCAAATATTAAATTATTTGCTAATACACATGTATATATGGCGTATATATGTATAAATATGTTCGAGTTAAAAATTTAAACGTAATTATGCAAAAAAAAATACTAAAACTTATGAAACAAAATGTGAACAGTGATACAACTTCAAAGTTAAGTGATTAAACGAAAGAGATTATGACACAGTACAAGCACAAATATGATATACATGCAGATACACGAATAATAAGACAATGTACTGACAATGGAGACATGCATGCGTGCTTTAGGAAAATTATTTTGTTATTCTTTTTATATTTTATAAGTAATGAACGTATAAACTCTAGTGTACTCGTATAGTCTTTTAATATATTCAAAAGAACTTCTCCACCAACATCATATCTGGTAAAATGATTACTTCCTAATTTCATGTTCACATAAGAAAAATATAGAGACAAGTCACTCTGTTAATTTGCAAACGTTCAATGATATTATTTATAATCTCAACAAGAAACATAATATGTCAATTTAATCATGTATCAGGATCATTTATTTTTTACATCCAAATAAATCGAACATTATTGATAAGAGTCCAGCTTAATATCTATCATTGTTTCCTATTCTTTTAATTAATTTAGTTTCAATTCATACCAATGATCCATCCGGCAAGTCGCCCGCCGGGGGTCCCCGATACGAAGCCGGCTTGGGGCCCTCGGATAGGTGAAGTGGGGCTAAGCAGCCCTGGAATATAGCGGGATGGTGCCGAAATGTCAGGATACATACTTATTTATATATATTTTTGTTAGAATGTTATCGGAGGTACAAATAAGTATTTAGCCTGTATGTCAACGCCAGTGAAAAATAGTGAGGATAAAAAAGAAACATGGTTTTGTATTTGCTAAAAAAATACTTAATATATAAAATTACTGAGCATTTTTTTTTTTATGGTAATTTTCTTTTTTTATTTTATTTACATTTAATCTGTTAAACTTATAAGGGAATGTGAAATATAAATCGATATCGTCCTTTTTTTAGAACAAAACAATGTTACTTTTTAAAACAATACAAGGAGAAGATAGAGCAGTTAAGATAGTTATAGGTTTACTAAAACTCTAGGGTTAAATAAGTATTACTTTACAGCGGTTCTATTCTACGTTATAAGTACTTCATGCACATATATTAGTGCTATCTACAGACAAATTTACCTCAGAATTAGTAGCTCATGTGTCTAGAATATTGTTATTTAAGAAAAACGAAAACGTACAAAAAGGTTAAAAATAAAAATTGTAACAAAATTTTTCTCTCAAAATATCGTAAAAATAAAAAAAAATTCTAGAATATAGATAGAATTTTATAAATTGGGATGTACTATCCACACTAAATATTTATATTATATTTCTGTTAGAACTATTCAAGAAAACTTACAAAATCATTACCAGAACAACAAGATTCACTGGAACATCTGTAAATCGTTTTTAAATCATCACTTTTCTCTTGTTTCACCATCGACTGAGACCGTTTTACTTCATACTTTTGGCTCAAAAATAATTGATAAACATTATAATCACGACTTTTGTCCTTTAAGCATCTCAATTTTTTCTCAGTTTGCGATTGTGTCGACACTTTGAAAGATGAAGACAATAGTTGTAATTCTTTCATCAAATCCTGAGTTACTGTTGGAGATTGCTTTTTATGTTTTATATTTTTACTGTGAATTGATCTACGGTCAACGTTAAAACGAAAATTCTGCATATTTTCATTGGGGTCCGCTATATATTTTATTAAGGCACTGATAGCACAGTCTTTGGTGCATATTTGTCTGTACCAATTTTGATTAGATGTTGCCCTGTCAGTGGTCTTTAAGTTTTCATAGCTAGACAAGCTGCTGAATGTAGCTTGGGTGCTACTTGTTTTGGTCTTTAAATTAAGTATGTTTGATTTTTCTTGTTTAATTTTATGACTAGATATCATAACTTTATAGGTAAGTGGTTGTTCTTGAACGAAGTTAGATCTTTTGACGTTTACTGATTTACTGCTTAATTGTTTTTGTGTGAGACAGTCTGTTGCTGTAGCTATATCAATGGTAGTTTTAGATGTTCGAGCTACTTCAACGAGGTCTGTTTCAGTTTCCTTCGAAAACTTAATATTAGACTTTTCTTTATAGATCTTCCCTAAAAGATTTAATCCTGGAGTGTTACTAGAAGTAGTTTTATTGTGTTTTTTTCTTAATTTGAAAAACAGATTTTTTATTTCTTTGTGAAGAGTCGGTAAATTTTTAGATAATATTGACAAATTTTCCAACAAAGTCAATATACAGTTTTCATCGACTACATCAGGAATGTTATCAACATCAGATATATTTCTTTCGATATGTTTGGTCGTCGAACAATCTGCATTTACTTGTGCGCTATCGATATTTTTCTTGAAAAGGTTCTTATATTTTAATTTCTTTAAAATTTCACTTTCCTTTAAAGACATTATGTAACACTGTAGATCATATTCATTTACTTTCGCATCTTCCGAAACGGTGAAATCTATGTTATTTGTACTATTCATAGTTTCATCATTAGCTCGAGCTTTAGATGTCGCATCACTGTCACAGTTAATTAATTCAGCTTTTAAAATATTTTCTTTAGAAAAATCGTCACTAGTACTATAATAAGGTTCTAAGTCATCGTTTCTCACGTAAGGGTTCAAGTCATTGTATGCATTACAGCAAACATTTTTTGATTCTAATAATGAATCAAAAATTTTATTTGAATTATCACTTATGTCATTATGTGTACAAGAAACCGTATTTCCGAATGTTAAACACAGATTTAAAGGTTTACTTTCACCAGCATTTAGAGGCTTTTCAGCTAGTTCCATTACTATTAAAGTTTTGTCTTTGCAAGTTGAAATGTTATTCATTGAAATATGTTCCAAGTCGTATTTGGACACATTAATTACAAGAGAATTTTGAACATAATTTTTACTTTCAAAATTACCCAATTCATCTCTTCTAGTATCCAAATTTATTCTGTCCCAATTGTTAACCTTATTTTGTTCAACATTTTTTTCTATATTATTTTGATTAGAAAATATAGCAGTTATTTTATCTAAGATACTTTTGAGATATGTTTGACTACGATTTTTTGATTCATCTTTACTCACTTGTGTGCTATCATTAAATTCTTTTGTTGATACGCTTATAGATACCTTTTTTTGTATAGATTCCGTTAGAACGTCACATTTAAGCTCACTTGTTACTATATTTTCTTCTGATTCAGATTCTTCTGTGGAAGAACTTTGACTTTGATCATCGTCACTATCACGTAATACACCTAAATAGGCTCCCAATAATTCTTTAGCGACACCTAGCGGTATTTCCGACCCAGCGATAAAATTTGCGATAGTTTCTTGAATTTTAAGCAAGTCATTCGATGAATTAGAGTTATTATTAACAAGTTCATTGTTATTTGAATTACTAAGTGATAAATTATTGTCATTGAAGTTATCTGTAATTACAATATTAGACTGTTTATTTTTTTCAATAGGTATGCTACAAGCGTATACAGTATTTTTCAATACTCTTTCTAGTTCCTGTATACGTCTTTCTTTTTCACTATCATCTGCTTTGCAAGTTAAGTTGAATTTTCTTCCTTTTTTATCTTTATATGTTGTTCTTGTTGTAGCTAGATTTTGTTGATTATTATCATTCATATCTTCAAATTGAATTGCTTTAGATAAAGTTACTATTTTAATATGAGATGTTGTCTCATCTTTATAACATTCTCTACTCAACTGATCACCTATGCACTTAGAATGTTTAGCTATTATTTTATAATTTTTATTTGATGTGGTAATCAGCCAATATTCAAATAAATACTTAAAAAGTTTCTTTATAGGGAGCATACTAGCATCTTGCGTGTTTATATTACATAATTCAATAACTACATCATTTAAATTTGTCTTCATGTTAACACTTGTGATAGCATCGTGTGTAAAATGTTGATTTATAGATGTTAATAATTTCTCTACTGTGCTATTTAATTCAGAAGCGCTTATAAATTTTTGAAGACCATTATGCTCCTTATTAATTTCAACTTGAGTGTTATTATCTTTAACATTGGCAACAATGTGCCTCTTTCGCTGTAAACTTTCATCTTTAAACTTATATTTTCCCAAAAACATGCATTTTCTTAGAGGCCTTTTAAGAGTTGGTTCGTCAAATACATTTTGATATTTAACCAAATTAGTTGATTTCTTACTCCTTCTTATAATAGGATGAGACATTTCAAAAATATCTCGCGTCCTTTTTGCGAAGAAATATAACGTTGGACTGATCCCTAAATTGTTATGTAAAATTATTTTTTCAGTTTTATCATTAGAATTTTTATTATTACTAACTTCTACTGTATCTAAAGAATTATCTGTAATGTCTTTCACAAAGTTTGGCGAATTTATAGCAAATTCACATAACATTGACGATTGTTGACCATCTTCTGATTTTAGCAAATCTAAGTCGGTACTGTTTAATTGTTTTTCCGCATCTACCGTTAAAAGAGATAAAGGTGACTTATTTTTACTTTTGCCAACATCATCAAATTCCTTTTTATTAATCAAAGGAAAATTAACTTTATCATAATCGAATATAGCATCTTCTTTAATAATATTTGTTTTGTTTATTTTTTCATACTTTTTATTATATGATTTGATTTGATTTAATTTATTATATGTTTCATTAAAGTTTGTTACTGTGCTAATTGGATACACTAAAGAACAAGGATAGTTCCATATTTGTTCATTCTGTAATGAACTTGTAATACTTGTATAGGACAAATCTGGAGGGAAAAGGAAAGGAGATATTATGGAAAACTTACTTGGTAACTTTAACAAATCACAAAACTTAGTAAATTACCATTTCACATGCATTTTTATTTAAATGATATACTTACGAGAAGAAGTGTCAGTAGGTGGGTGATCTTCTAATGGCGCGTGGATTTTGGGCACAGATTCTCTAGCACCGAACGTTAATAGATGTTGCCTATATAATCTGTAAATTATTGTAAATAAAGTTTACATAAAGATGCGTTAATTATTATTAATACATTTGCGTTTAAAGACATCGGAAGTCAAAACTGTTGTAACCATTTTAATAATCTTGCATAATTACATAATAATTCAAGACACTGTCTAAGCTCTTATATATATATATATATATATATATATATATACGTATTTATATTATTCACTTAAATATGAAATTTTACTTATAAACATACCCTTATAAACTTGGAAATTGATTTATATAATGCATTTTTTTCTCTTATTAAAACTATACTACTACTACTAACTATCTTAATATAAAGCCCAAATATTGACAAACCTATGAGCCTTCAACACGTTCAGCCAAGTCCTAAACACTTCAGGCGTCTTAGCTCTCAAGTGATATATAAACTCGTCCGCATCTATATCTATCCTTCGCCTTCTCGCCTTCGCGGATATAACGGAGAGGCCAACGTCTACTGAGCCATGGAGGCGACCTCTGGCCACATCTGTGGGTGACCTCGCATAGACTAGTATACCACCATCCACTACGAAGAAGCGCTGCGAGAAAATATATTTAAGATTTTTTTTTTATTTTTAATGTAGCACAAAGGATAGAGAAATATTTTTAGAAAAAAACTTATAAAAAAGTTGAACAAAGAGAAACTGGCCTAGCAACTCTTGGTAACCGTTTCAGCGCTTACACCACGAAAAACGAATAGCTATTTTTTCAGACCATTTAAACACTTTCTAAGAGGTGGGTGTTCGACTCTCAGTACGTTACATTTTTTATACAGTTTTTAAAATATTATACTATCCTTAATGGAATAAATCCCTGTACTCTCACCCTGTTACATTAATATGATAAGGAAAACGAATTATTTAACTAGTTGTCCACAGTATCCTAATGTGGTAGATAGAGGGGTCTACCCGCCTTCTAGGGCCTCCTAGGGTAACACAGGTTTTTTGTACCGTCTAGGGTAGAGGGCACGAAAAATCTAGTATCGAAGACACAGTTTTTCATTTGCCCCCCAAATTATCAACATGTGTTGAAATAGCGAAACTCAACGCCGCGTTTTGTTTTACTATAGAGGGAAATAATAAAATGTGGTGTTTACGAATTAAAATTGGTGCACTTAACACCACTTACCAACATACTAAATCAAATATTCGCCTTTGACTTAACCACCAAAAGCTGATCCTAAGCGTATGTAAAGTGAAAAATGGAATGAATTATCACTAGACTTTCTCTATCTTACATTTAGTAACGAAGAAATTTGGTACGAAATATAATATGTAAGGAAGTAATATAAATAAATAAATTAATAAAATTTAAAAAGAATAAAAATACAAAATATATTAAACTTACCTTGTGCCATCCTTTAAGTGGCCACTTCCTTTTCTTATGTAGATACCCATTAAAAACTTCAGGTCGTTTGTCGAAGCGCTGTCCATCTTTTAGACCTTCTAGCACCTCCCATTCGCTGCCTCTTCGACGACTGTAAACAATATATATAACTTAATTTTTGACAAAAAAAAACCGATTTCATACAAGGAACTAAAAACTAAAAAAAAAAGTACATAAAGTAAACCGTACTATGATTTTGTTAAACAATAATAATAATAGGTTTTATATGAAGTTGGTGCCAAGTAAAACAAACAGGCTTAGTAAATTGATATTGTTGTATGATTGTTGTAGCATTAGTTTGTCAACGATAGGATGCTTCTCAAACGAAATTTCAGTATTAATTAGGTATTATTTTTGTGCAATCTAATATTTTGGTATATTGACAAGAACGTACATATAAAATATTCGGCCGAACCGGGAACCTCTCACTTTTTTGCAGTCGGTTAAAAATGAGAATATCCTTTTTTTTGAAGTTGTTTGAAAATAAATGCAACGGAGAGGAATTTCATTTCTGACACCTTTCCCCATTGAAACACTTTCCACTTTTCGTCAAAATCTTGAGGCATTGCGTATTGCTATTGAGTCAGAACTCAACGCCGCGTTGTGCCGCGTTACCAGAGCGAAGAAATGAAAATATTAAATATTTAATTTCCCCGAATGGGAATCGAAACAATTTACAATCGCACACTTGTGCCCCTGCGCCGCGACGTCATCTTTCTGCCAAACTTTGTGACATAACGTGGGGATTTCGAGCGGAATAGAACACAGATTTTACTTGTCTTAAAAGGACAACAAAAATGCAAAAAAAAAAAATAACGAAAAATAAATAAATATATCATTTATAAATCTGTAGAACTAAATTAAATTTTATCAAACGTTTCGGCAAACCACTAATCTTTAAGGCCCTTAATAGTTTTGAAAAGTTGACTAATATTACTTTGAAAACTGCTAATTCATCACTAAGGAATAAAGTATGTAAGTTTTAATCCCATCTACAAAGTTTATTTAAATATGATTAAAATTAAATAAACTTTGCACTTTGCTTCAGATTTTAACCTGAATCATAATTTCCACTGGATTTACAGACCACTTTTAAAATTAAGCTGGCTCCGGTGGATCCCACCTAGTTAGTTATATTACTATCATATATAAAAAACACTACTGGAAATTAGAAGATGAAGTGTACCTTTGAATGTCTCGTACATTATACTGAATATTAAATTAACAAGTTTTTACACGTAACAGTAGCTGAGCTTCCTAAAATATCTGCTAATCTTTTCAATCAAAAGCAGATAAACTTTCGTGGACCCCGCTTACGAAAGACCCCGTCGAGCATTCCGTGGACTTCTTGGGATCCATCTGGACCACTTTGGGAATGAAATCTATACATGATCGTGTCGGTGTGGGACAGCGTTTAACTGTAAACGGTAAGGCTGCCCTTTCTTTCGACTGAATGTCTAACCGAAGCAGGAAAAGACAAGGAACACGCTTGTGCCCCTGCGCCACGACTGGCATCAACAATAAAATAAAAAAAATAAAAAGAATCATTTGTGTAATATTAATATTCTATGAAATATTAATAATAGCATTTGCATTTTATAAATGATTAAGTGCTATGCTAGAGCGTAGGTAGCTTTGTGTTAAAATTAAACCATTATAAAAGCAGTCTTACAACAAAACGTCCCACACAAACGCTTTTCATGTTTTGTATGAACTTTATATAATACTATCAGTTGTGATGATTAGAATTTCTACAACCATTCAAGAATATTTGAAATTCTTTCTTTTTAAATGAAAAAGGGGTTTTATGAAGTAAGAAAATAACACTAAATTAGATATATAAAAAGATTTTTTATTTCATAGTTATGTGTTAAGCTTCACACTGTATTTCGCACTTAGTAGGGTAGACAGAAGGAACCTGGAAGTCTAGCGTTAAGACATTGTTCCCATATTTTTTTTCCGTTTCAAGGATGTGCATATAAAAATGTATTAGATTAAATAGAAAACAATTACGCTACAAAAATGAATAACTGACTGTGCCGTTCCAGATGTGCTCGCTATATACCGCTTACATCTAAACACAATAAACACCAAACAAACAACTGTTTTAACCGAAAACTGAACTATAATGGTGGTCGTGGATTGCCACGACCACCACCATAGCTACCCTAAATTAATTTCATATATAATACAATACAATATACCTTCTAGTCTTTCCACTCCTAGGCGGCGGTAACGCTGGTCTCACGGACCGGTCGCCGCTATCCGCTGACAGGGACGCCGTTTCACCAGAGCAATCCGAGTCTGAAGGGGCTCGCCTTAACGCCGCCGCTCTACCTGCCGCACCGCGCCGCCTATCACCTGTGGTAGATAATGGAATTTGATAAGGATATAGATTTTTTTGTTATGGGCCGTCATAGCGCAGTGGGCACAAGTGTGCGACTGTCGTGGCTTCGATTCCCACTTAACACGGAAAGCCTCGAGAATTCGGCGGAAAGTGTGGATGGAAGTATCATAATAGTTGCGGGATAAAGCGTGAAACAAATAAAAAAAGAATTGATGGAACGCCTAATTGCAGTAAATGAAAAGATATAACAATTAAAAAATGACGTGGTGTATTAGAAAAATATGTTTATTGTTGTTTTAGGCCTATCACGGTAGAGTATGAAAGTGTACCCGTGGCTTCGAAAAACTGCAGAGCGATGGAACGTCGTGGGGTTTTAATGAGTAGGATGCAAAAGCATGAGTCTCACATAATCGCATATCACCCGGCATGCGGATACCCCTAACAGGTATCCGCGTTTTTTCTCCACAGAAAAAGGCCTATTACTGCTGGTAACGAAAAACGAACGAATTGACGACTTAAATATAGAGCTTAGTCTATGACCATAAAGAGTAATTTAATGTCAGTTAATTTTTAATTGACATATCTGTTTCACACTGTCACAAGTACGATGCTTACGTACTACCTACATATGAAAATAAGTGATTTAAAAATAAATATCCAGTTTACTTATATTATATTTATTACCAGTAAAGTCCAAGGCAACGTTTATTATGACGGTAAATTAATACAATATATACATATAATGTACAATTGTACATTATAATATAATTATTATAATTATAAACTTTAAATATATTGTAGTATATACGTAGAAAGAAATTTTATGTTTATTGTTTATTTATATTATAAAATATATTCTAGATAATTAATTCTTGACAAGATCGTTAGTTCGTTAAATGATGGCTGTGTCGAGAAGAACTATAAATAACACGAATAATTTCTAACCAAAAAATATATTACGAAATATGTAACAAAATTTAAAGACAAAATGTTTTTTTCCTTCTATATTTACATAGGTTAAGACCTTACCAATTAAAATTTAACAATTATACAAAATTACTACCTTACTAATAATAAGAGTTACTAATAAGTACGTGCAGTACTTATTTTTTTAAATTTCATAATAATAATAATAATAAACCCGTAGGGCAGCTTGTGGCGAGCTGTTGGGGAGTGGCGACCCCACGGACCTGAGTCCTC
>DWAN01001665.1:0-17119 GCA_018230445.1 Heliconius hewitsoni | reverse complement strand
ATTGAGATGCGTTTTACTTAGAGAAATGTTTAGCATTTAACCTTAATTATTTTTAACGCAAGTTGCGGTGGTTTTCTTTAGTTAGCTAGAAGATTCAAATATACCTGTGTAACTTTTTATATTTTAAAGAAGTATATTTTCTAAAATAAATAGGTATTTAATAAAAGAAATTGAAAAACTTCTTTTTTTAAATTTAATTTTAAAAACTTGTAAATATATAATGTAATAATTTCAGTGATTAATATATATAAATAATTTTAGCAAATATGTGTAATGACGGTCGTATAATACGAGTTATGATAAAGCTCGTAGCAAATACAGTGTTAGAACAACCGTTACGAGATGATAAAACTTCTAATAAGTTCCAGGTTACAGCTAGTAATCTTAGTAACAGTTACATCGCAGCACCCTACTATCGAATTGCAAAAGGACTTAATTTATCTATAGAAATATATCTATATTTTTTAATATCTAGAGCAATACTTTATAAGAGAGAAAACAACAGCAAAATGCCATTACTTTACCCATCCCCATATTGACAAACGAATAAACGTCAGGCTCTCCCGTATTTTACCACAAAATTATTACCACAGAACAAAACATGCGAATAAAACATTTGTAACATTTGTCACACCTATTCAGTTTAACCAATTGGTTTTATATACACGAATACCGTTTTTGGTATCTCAGAATCTAACATCTACCAAATAATATTTGTAACTGATTTATGATTTATCACGCGAATTTGATCTTTATCGCCCACTTGTTAAGATCTACGACTGTTTTTCTAATATATTCATAATTTTGTTACGTGTAGACACTTTGGTTTTACTATTGTACATTTGTCTAAGTGTATCAGAGATCACTCCCACGGTCCGTGCTTCGAATGGTAGTCTATTGTCCGCTCCTAACTCCTTGAGATAATTTTTGACCTTGTTCTGAATTAGCTGTTTGTGGAGTATGATTAACATCGTTTTTGAGATTTTGAAAATGAATACGCTAATTAATAAAAGCCTCTGGAAAAAAATCTTTTTAATTGTAAAAACTAATACAATTGGATCATATTGATCGAAAACTATTAAAATTAATAATAGTAATATGTGTAGCACGGGCGCATTCACGTAATTGCTACCACGACACGATCACACGGCACGTACAAGCCGACTCTACGATGCCATGCGCCTGCGCACGGTCAAGGCCAGCCGCTCGCTTTTTATTGGTGCGCGAAAGTTCAGCGTACTCTTAGAATAAGTGACTTAACACACGCTACGTTATGACAATGATCGTGTGTGAAAACGTATGCAAGGAATTACATTTCGGAAATTGTAAATTATTTCTGATGATACGCAGTTTTGATTATGTTACAAAAACACTTAAATGATAGTAGTTTTTGTTTATCAATATGTCTTCAATAAATCGAAATAAAAAATTATAACTGCAATAAAACCTTAATTATCCAGAACTTTTGTTTATTTTTAAAGCCTAGAAGACCATTGACGCTTAATAAAATGGCGATATTGCTATATTGATCCGATAAATTAGCGTCGCCTCAGATATCAGTCGGCAACATCAAAGGTTTGGTGGTAAACCTGATCAAAAGATAAGACACTTGCGGTTGTTGTTTATCGATTTCATGGAGGATGTTCTGGCACGTGCGAAGACAGCGAACTCGACGGAACTCATTATGGCACTCGTGGAGAACTTTGTAAGAAAAAATGTGAGGAAATATAAGAAAAAATCTATTCTAATATATTTTTTGCTATCAGAGTATATTACGCTATATTAGCTATAAGAGTATATTTATGATAGAGTGAATTAGGCTTCACGCTTTACATGTAGTGGAAGAACCAGAGAGAATGGAGCGCGGAACTAGTCAATTAGAAATTTTTTTATTTATTTATTTATTTATTTAAAATGTAATTAATTGGAAAATAATCTGTAATAATAATTATTTATTTATTTTTTTTCATTACACGTAATATTTACCTGGTTTGATTCAGCATATTTGCTTGAAAACGTAGAAAATGCGCGTTGTACTCACGAGAGAGCCCTACGCTCGTAAATCTAAAAAGCGCTGTATCAATTTCAACACGCCCATTCACATAAATGGGGACCTTCGAACACCATCGGCACAGAAACCCAGCTCGGGGCCACGCACATAACTTATCTAACGGTTGCTGACGCGCCCTTGCGATACTCTCTTGCTTTATGGCTGTCTCTAATATCGAATTAGATCATGAGTATTTCACATTTCTGAGAATATTGATATCTCTTCAGAGAATGCGAACTAGTATTGGCTAGTTATTGTATTGGTTTCAACTGTGGTTTTGTGGAATAAACGAATGTTACGTCTTAATATTGAGATATTAGTGGCTGTCTTATTCTCGCTACTACGTAAAACTAGTTAATAACTATTAACTTAAAACGCAATAACAACTTTAGTAATTCTAAATTGCCGAGAAAAATTCACAAAGTTTTAGGTGTAGAAGTCGTCAAGTTAACAAGACCATGATGAAACATGAATAATCTCTTCCGCGGTTAGTTTTGCGGCGGCGCGGCGGTTCACGTGAATATTACAACTGTCTAAGATCGTGTGACCAATCGACCGCTACATTTCCTCTATTCTTTACATTTCCACGGAAAATTGTTCTATAATAAAGTATAAACGTAGAGCCGCTGTGTTATAAGCTAGCGTTTTGCATAATGTGTGTTATTTTTTCTCAAAAAAGTTGTGTTTTGTATTAACAAAAAATATAATTTATACTTTCATAATGAAAAGAGTATCATAAATTGTTGAATTTATTTCTTGCTTCATTTCATATTGCGCTGTGATTATTGGTGTGAAAATAACTACAGTTTTTGTACTAAGAATTAATCTCACATTACTTATTCCGCTCGTCGTTCTGCGGAAGCCAGCAAAATCTCTATTATAATCTGTAACATCATAGAATTTTATCGATCGATAACGTAATGGGAAAGATATTTCTTATCGTTTATTTTCCTCATAATCACAGTTAAAATATATTATGGCTGTATATAAAAAAAACTCTATGTACCTTTTATAACTTCCGCGTAAAATAGGTAAAAAATATTATTAAACTTTGAAATATTAATAATTTTGCATAGCGTAACTTAACTCCAAGCTTTATTAGATCTGATGATCTATGATAGAATATTAGAATATATTCGAAGACATACAATTAAAGTTAGTATATAGTAATTGCTTTAATTTATTTCGGTTTTTTCATTTAAAAAACCAGTCACATATGTTGATACAGCGATTCATCTTTGATTGGCGAGAACCGGTCGAGTGACCGTTAAAATACGTTACTGATCGGTTAGTAGCTTATGATAATTTGAAACATCTTTCGATTTCATAGTCACTAATAGGAAACGTTTTTTATTTAAAATGTTGATATCACTATCGTTACAAAAATTACTATTAAATATAACACATAAGCTAAAACCTACCAGGCTTATACTGTAATTGAAATCGTTTTATTATATTGGCAACGGGACTGAAATGAATTGCAAATTATGTTTGATCTAAAGTTCTAATTTTTACTTATATTATGTTTGCATTTGATTATATAGCAAAGTTTTAAGAAAAAGAAAGCTAAATGCTTACTAATCATTCATATCGTTGTAAATTTTATAAAGAATTGTTCTTAAGTATCTTAATTTGTTATTCACAATCATCAGTCAGTAACCTGTTCTAAGACATCCTATCGCAAATCTGTTTATTATTAGCTAAATTTCTCTCGCTAACATCTATTATGACTTTAAACCTAGTCTTATAAGCATCGGCGACACTAAAGACAGAATGCGCTTTCTATCGACTCTGTCGCCGATACTGTCTCCTTATCGTCTAAGGCATCTGTTTTCGCTCCTTTGTCTGTTCCAAGTTTATCGCCAGTTTGCGAAACGTGGGAACGTTACCGCTTGATGCATCTTAAATAATTATCTTTATCTTTACCTTTACCTATTAGGCAATGCATGTCGCTTAGTCACATAACTTCTTACTTACTGTTCTGTAGTGTCGTATTTATAATACGACCTTGTGGTACTTCTGCTAACTAGTCCATTAGCTAAATCGCTTACACCTATGGAATACGTTATTGGCCTTTCTTTTTCTTTCTTTATACGTATCACATCTTTACATTGTCATCTTCACTATAGGTTCACTCTTTATTCGAATATAGGCCTGAGAAAACATGGGGTCTCAAAACACTGCGTTCTCCGGATTCCGCCCTAATTCGAGACATTTTATGTAAACGTAACTCAACTGCTCAACTTATAGTCAAAGTGCTTTTATATGGTTCCACCACTCGGTATTGTTGGTTGATTGGCTCGATATGATGAAGGTGGTGATATATTACTTTGTTGCATTTACAACTCTGATTTATCTCGAAAACAAAAAAAAACTATACATCAATGGAGTATGATGATGGAATTTATCACATTTCCTGGTATACTAGAATGTCTAATGCAGGCAAAGTTGTGGGTGGTCGGCGGTCCACACTCCACGGGCACTTGTCGCATAACGGACGTAATACCATCAGTGCCATCATACGCTTGGTGATTACCGTTTTTGCGATAGGCAGGTGTCCGAGAGGAATGTACGCAAGATGTGTGGCAGCTGATATCATTAATTTGACGATGTTTTTGTCCTTATCTCTTTATGATTGGCCAATTAGTCAAATAGGTTCTGTGTTTTATAGTTGAGCATGAATTTATACAATAAAAATTGGTAATGAAATGAAGAGTATTTAGAAAAAAAGTAATATATATGGTATATTGGAGGTATTTACATGTAATTTCATCGTAATTTGAATAATTATTTTATTTTTATTTCTTTTTTTATCAACTTAATACTGGTTTCGTTTTAGGCATTATACAACTTAAATTTCGAAGTAAATTAACTTATAAATTGGTTTTTAACAAATCGTTAACATTAATATCATAGATCAGTCAAACTATATCCGTAGAAAGTAATGTGAAATCCCGTGAGATTGTTATTACAGTTTGATGTTTTAGAAAAGTCACATGTGAGTGCTATAATTAAATTAAATTAAATAAGCTTCACGCTGTATTTCGCACGCAGCAGGGTAGGCAGATTGAACCTAATGTTAAGACACTGCGTGCTGAGTGGCGGAACTCAACGCCACGCTTTGCCTCGGTATCAGATCGAGAAAACGAAAATATTAAATATTTTATTTCGTCGAGTGGGAGTCGAACTAGTCGAGTTTACAGTTGCAAGTGTACCATTGAGCCACGACTACCCAGGACTACTACTGCAGGAAAATTTATCATTTATTATTTTCGCATTTTGTAGTTTCAAAACGTAACACCTATGATATATTTTTTTTCTATACTTTTTTATATACAAATAATGTAAGTAAACAAAACGCAAATCAAAGGCTTAATTTATTACATGTAAATGTATATTAGTAATTTTATGTTTTCTCATATATTGAAATATATATTTATTATAGAAGAAACGGTACTGTTATTATCATTGAAATTATTAATTGAATAATAATAGCTTTAACGTTAGACGCTTGGTAGAAAATCTTAACAAAGTATTCTCCGAGGAAAGCTAGAGACGCCCATTTGTGAAATGTCGAGTTAATAATTGTTGCGAGATAGAGAGAAATAAATGCTACATCACTAAGTACGGTTTCTTAGCTTTTATTTAAATTGTCCGGATATGAATTTACATCTAATTTGGCTATCAAAATTTTTAATCGTTAATTATATAATTTTGTTATATTACCCACGTCACGACGGGAGTTTGTATAATTAAATATTTTAATTTCTCACGATTTTCTCTTTATGATTTTGTTTACACTTAGCACACGAGAATAAGAAAATTTAGAGTTGTTTATCTTGATTCATAATTATGCTCACATTTTGGGGAAACCTATTGTTTATGTTGACGGCGTGGTACGTTTTAATTGTTTTTACTGGTATATATAATAGTCTCGATCTAGTTAATAATGTTATATAGAAGGAGAAATGTATGAAAGAATCGAGACATTAAGTAAATATACAAAATAAGAGGAAGCCTGAAGGCTTAGTATTTCCAACACAGAATCTCTAGAACGTTTTACTCTACAAACAACATATGTATCGAGGCAGTAGTTTTATTGCTTAGTGACTATAGCATATGGAAGAGTCACGTTTACTTAATAAAACCTATTAGGGTGTGGGGAGGTTATTATCATTAGAGTAAATTTCACGGCTATTGCTTTTTATCGTTGTTTTTCTAGTTATTACAATATAAAATGAAAGGAAAAAATCCTTTAAGTTCCGTCTCAAACCAACCGTGTCAAAGTAAATCGTTCCTATAAAAATTAGATCGTGAGAAATTTTGATGTAGTAGTTTTTGAACAAATTAAAGGCATCGTTGCGGTGAGAGGCGCTTGTAGGCTTCACATGGAATATGTAATTATTGTGTCCAACGACGGCTAGCTAATTTGTTTTTGCGTTGTACTATAAATTATGCTTATTAGGGTTGACTTTTGGTAATTCAGTATAATTAAGTAAGACGGATAGATCTAAAATGTATAAATATTTCAACATAATGTAACTAGCACATAGAAGTGTAATAACTGACAGATTAAAATGGAAATTATTACAAGAAAAAAAGTAAAATTATTACATTCTCACACTGTATGTAAATTGACTGGCCTCTTTCATTTACGGTTTGCAAGTCGCAACCCACTGACCGGATGCCCAAATGTTCGATCAAGTGGTCGGGCGACTTGCTTTCTTTACACCTGTGGCATTGTCTCGTGAGGTTTATTGATACTTAATTTTTACAGCCTCTAAATGTTGTCTTTATAACTATTGTTTACGCGTAGTTGATTTTAAAACTGATTGTACATTTTCGTTCTTTTTTAAGTAGTATGTAGCTGCTAGAATGGCAGATTTCAAACCGCAGGTTCTGTGTTACCGAGAAAACGAACTAACGCACACAAAGTCAAGTCGAACCCACAACTGTCGCGTTTCCAACCGGAGGCAGCACTTTAGTAATAATTGTATTGTATAATTAAATTAAATGATATTTGAACCTGCACCTTACGAACGCAATTTGATATGGGTAAGCTATTTAAGCTATAAATTTACATCCCAATTCCTATACATGACGTATGACATCAAGATACAACTAAATATTTTCTTTCTACGATAGTAAAGTGGTTACCTACCTGCCTTTTTCAATCGCACCTTAATCGTCTTTAGTTGTAAACAACGGAAATCGCACCCCATTTAAAAATGTCATCCTCCTTCCGACGGCTTATTAACTTGAGAATGGCTTTCCAAGTTTATTGTAAACATTATGACTCTCACTCGCGGAATCCAGTGCTGAGGTGATCTGGGTTAACGGCACACGCGAATTCTGATGGATATCTCGAATATTATCTTTTTTCGCACCATTGCATTAATAAATATTTACGAAGTTAATATTGATTATTATATTCGATTTTGGGTTTGGTACAGCGTCTGCCGTGAACGCGACGGTTGTAAGTTCGATTTGAATTCGAAGAAAAATTAATTATAAGCATTTTCTTTGCTCTAACAAGACAAAACCGCGGCGATTAAATTAGATAGATAGTAAGTAGATAGTAGTCAAAATTGGGGAAAAAAAGGAACGCAGTGTATTATCACTAAATTAAACCCAGCCTACTTTGCAAATAAAATATGTTCTTAGTTTTGGTAAAGAAAAAACGGTTACTTCGAATAAAATGTAATGTTACATTGCCGAGAGTATTAATATCCAAAAAGTTTTGATGATTATATCGGTAATTGCGTGACGGCGAAAATATTTATACTTTCGATCATAATCGTATAATTGGATATTTACTATAATAAGGGTAAGCGTGAGTTTCATTCATTAAAATATGTTTCAATATGCACGAAATTTAAGGTTATTAATACACACACACATTTTGGTGATAAAATGTAAGTTATTTTATATTAACGTATACTTTTTAAATGTAGCGGATGTGATTTTCTTTATTTGGCATTAATAATTTAAATATTATGTGTTATATTTTAAAATGCCTATATTTGAAACTTTGATTGATTGACGCTATCAAAAGACTATTTTCAAACGTCTCTTTATGTATAATTTTCTTTCCTTTCACCATCTTAAAATAAATTTAAAGGTATTTCTTATTCGAAAATGATATTTTTAAATGTTGATACTCTATCTTAGATGCGAGTGTTAAAATTGTAGTTGATGTCAGTGACACACATTCTCGGTATAATAAAAATAATGTGTGTCACAATGTCAATAAACCGCGGTGGCCCGAGCTGCGCGAGCGCGTCTCGCCCAGCCCTAGCGCTTCCGTTCTGCTCCCTTCACCGTGGTCTATATGTATTTATGAAATTGTTATTACCTAATTGTATGTATGTATTGAACTTAATATAAATATGTTTTAATATTTTTTATATATAATTATTGAAATATGTATGTTTGTATTACAAAAAAAGTCTGACGACGAATATTTGATTAGTTATTCATAATTACATAGAAGAAAGACAAGACAACAATTTATCTATACGTTTCTTTTTTTGAATTTTTTATTTATTTTTATCAACTTCTATTTTCAATAAATTTTGACATATTGACATATATATAGAGAAAATATACAGAAAAAAAATTAAAACAATATTTATTTCCTTTTATTTATTATTTGTCGCTGCAGACAGAGAAAGAGTTCTAAAAATATTTAAAACACAAAATTAATTAGAAACAACAAACTATCCTATGAAGTATAATTCACATATAATTTCTACATGAAATACTTTGTATCTATTACGTCAATATGTACTTTTGTGTGTCACAGTGTCAATACACTGCGTGTCGTGGCGGGTCACAATCGGATGAGCACCGCGCCCTTGCGCGTTTCCGTTGCGTGTGCATTCAAACGCACCTGTGTCGTCGGTTGGTTTTATGTGGATTATACATTTATTAGAACGAATTTGTGATTAATAATATACGTCTCTAATCATTTTAAATTTTATTTTAAAAAATAATTTAAAAGCTTCACGCTATATCCCGCACACAGCAGGGTGGCAGGCAGACTCCGTTTCCCACTTTCCGTCAAGTTTTCGAGGCATTGGGTGTTGAGTGACGGAACTCAACGCCGTGCTTTGCCTCGACACCAGAGTGAAGAAATGAAAATATAAATTGTAAATAAATATTTCATTTCCTCGAGTGGGAATCGAACCCACAAGCAGTCGATTTTACTCTGGCCTCTAATTATTTTGTAAAGCTTAGATCACTTCTTATTGAAATACTCTTAATGAAATCGTCAATGACGACTTTTTTCGCTCACACCATCGTTCCGTGCGTTATAAAACATAATATTCCGATTTTGTCAGTTCTCGAATTTCGGGAAGTCTTCCCTCAGAACTCCCCTGTAGTTTCCCCTATAGTATTTATGTTAATCTTAGTTATATATGTAGTATATTTTAACTGTTTCAATTTACGGATTTTCGAAGACAGACTCGATATTCATGCGATAAAATTACGAAAGTTTTATATAAAAAAGAAACCATATCGCTTATCAGATTAAAGAGCTTTGTGTTCTACAATTGAATGTTCAACACTTGCCATTTTCGGTATGGAAGTATTCTCTTCCAAATGCGAGTGAAATTTAAAAAATTAAAAGCATTCTAAAAGCTCAGCAACTGTCAATACTGGACAGACGTAACGTGCGCCCGAAGAAAGCGAACTCAATCACTTTCATCTCAGCTTTTGTACATGTAATGAACAAGAGAAAAATATATTTTGCATCTATGTGTTACATCTTTGTTTTTTTTAATATATATAGCGAAATTAGGTTGATTTTGTTAGCTCTAAAGCTTGTTATATAGGGACAGTGACTTGCGATAATATGAACAGCATATATGAGGGTTTATACAATAGCTTTAATATCCGATAGGTATTTTTTCTTTAATAATTTAAACATTTGTCAGTTTTGCTAAGGTTGAAGATGGAAAATTATAAAAATAAAAAAGATATAAAAATTGGTTTCGTTTCACATAATATGTAATTTTTTAAGAGTTACCTACAACAAGCATACGTAAACATTTTTTTTGGTTTCTATAAATATTAAATTAGCATCGGCTCGAACAGTTTCTAAGTAATAAAACTATTTAACGAAAGTCTTTAAATTGTTAAGTCACGGTCGAGATTTTATTGCAGGGGGGACAGAATTTCTCAGCGGATCATTTTAATACCCATAATTGAACACCGAGACGACAGTCGTAAAGTCTACCTTATAGTATTTGCCATGTTAATTTGATATCGCCTTTTACTAAACACTCGTTTTATGTTTCTACGACGGTCTTTATATGTTTATTTTATGAATGTTTGGATATTTGCAGTTGTAATTTGCCAGTTTCAATTTCGTATCGAGCAATAAAATTTTGGGAACCACAAAAAATGTTGCAGTGAATATGACCAAATTAGCTATTGGACAAGGCAATGTTTGAGAACTTTTTGCTTTAGAATATTTATCTATACTATTCATTTCTATACTTACAAATTAAAAGTATTTTTATTAAGTACATAATTAATATTTTCTGTTAATAATCACTGATTCTGTGGATTATTTAGATCTACAAACGTTTTAATCATTTTTCGGCGGAGTATTTGTGTCATGTAGTTGATGCTTGTTTCGGTAGGTTAGAAGACCAATATGTATGTATATTTGTTATTATTTACTTCCTTTTATACAATTACCTGTTTATTGTGTATTACTATTGTATATTACTATAAATTTAGATAAAATATACATAATTATAATTTATTATTTATTTGCTCCAAATAAGCTTGTGACAGACAACCCTTGAAATAAATGCCCACAGACTCCAAGAAGGCTAGCAATTACAAAAAAAATTGCACAGTGGTTTCAGTAAAAGTTGTATACGGGTGCAATCGAGGACTTTCCTTAGTGCTTTATTGCCCGGTTTATGCGATATCGTAAGCTGTGATTTACGACGCGGTGGTTACGCGCCGTAAAACCTGTTCTCACCCGACCTGCTCCGACCATCGATCATCGTAAACATCCAACTTGATTATACGTCATTAAAAGTATCTTCATTTACTTGTAATTTTGCAGACGCGAGTGAAATGTAGAACATTTTTTGGGACATACGCTTCTTTTTATCCAGTTATTTATTATAGTAAGACGGAAGAGGATGAAACGGCAGTTAGTGAATAAATACGTAACTTTTAACTTGAAAAACTAAACGTAAAAAACTTTAACGATACTTTGAGAAGCGTTGAGTTCCGCCACTCAACACGCAATGGCTCCACAGTTCGGCGGAAAGTGGAATACAGAAGTATCTTAATGGGAACAGAGTGTCTTAACACTAGGTTTCCAGGTTCCGTCTGGCTACCCTGCTTAGTGTTGAATATACCGTGAAGCTAAGACAAAATAATATAGCCTTTATATATTAACTAACGGCATATGCAGAAAAAATAAATCAATTTTAAATAAACAAGCTTTTTATATGTGATATTATTATAGTAATTCGTACGTATTCTTGGCTCTGACTGAATCTGACTCTAGGAACGAATATTATTTATTGACCTTTTTTTAAAAACAAATTAAAATCAATTGTGTAAGTTATCTCATTTATTGTAACGTGAAACTCGACGTGTCTCTCGTTTGTTATTAATATTATGAAAGTTTCACTAGAATGGGACCAATTTCTCCCTTGGAGTTACATTCTAATGTAGTGACGGTGTGTTATTGTTCAATTTGCTATTTAATAGTGTGCCCGCAAATGGTGTGTAATGGACACTCACGAGCGGAGTGTTCGCCGTAAATAATAATAAGGCGAGAAAGAGGCACAGTAGATGCACTCGTAATTGCGTTTTCTTTGATTGTTTTTTGTTTTTTTATTTATTTAAATCTATATGTTTTAAGGTTTAATTAAATGTTCGTTATATTGAATTTGAATCTGGCATATATAAAATGCGGCGTTGAGTTCCGCCAGTACATAATGTCTGGATTCGTGCTGAAAGCGGAGCACTTGGTAATTGGTACTCTGCTTGCTATACGTATTCAGGATAAATCGTGGCCTATTGTAGTATTTATACTGTTTTATAAAACAAAACGTATTATTTTTATGTTATGTCATCTAAATAAAGACGAATGATTTAAAATAGTAGGCTATTTTTAAAAAAGAAAGGAATATAAGACTAAATTACATAATAATAACATTACATTATTAGTTTATTCATTTAGACAAATATTAAAATCTATCATAATAAATCAACATGAAAGTTAGAGTCCCATGTGGCCGTGCTCGAGACTACATAATAAAAATACAATACGAATACCCACATCTCAAGTTCAATGATCTGTACGACGAAATGAAAAAGAACTAAGCAAAAATTTCGCCTTAATGTATCAATACAAATTATATACGAAAACTTACACTCTCTTCTATACAATTGCTTTTACTCTACAATACTATTGACTTTTGATATGTTAATAGTTTATGAAAGAATCTTATTATGGCATTCGAAAGTTTCAATTATTATATACTCTATACTATAATTTTAATTACATTGATAGCAGGAGGTTGGGCCGTTGGAGGTATGACGTAAAGCGTAAAGCTAATGAAGCTTTTTTTTATGGACTAAGCTTTTTTCTTATAGTGTAAGCTGCATAATGTTACAAATGTGGTGTGTATTGTTCGCGGACTTTCTTTCGCGTGTGATAATTAGTGAGACATCGCCCGAGGCGCCGCGGTGCACGTGCCTCGCGGCGGTCTGAGGTGATGATTGCTTTCGTTATGAATGTACCCACTGTAATAATTATAAACGGCGTGTTGTATAATTATGTATTATGTTTGAATACAATGTAAAATTAAAAATTGTTACGTAATAACTTATAAAGAACATTAGTAGCAATATGTTTTAGTTAGTTTCACGCTGTATGTAGCGTTTAGCAGCGTTGGCAGAGGAAACGTAGTATTAAGACACTTCGTTTTCCACCGATTTTTTTAGGCATTGCGTGTTGAGTGTAGTAAAAGTCGATCAGAACCCAGCGCCTTGGTGACAGAGCGAAGAAATTAAAATATTAGTTAATAATAATTCATTACCCCGAATGGGGATTGAACCCACTACCGTCGCATTAAAAACACACTCTAGTGCCTCTGCGCCACGATGGTATTAATATATTTGGATTTATTAATATAAGTTACTTTTATAATTATATTTTTTATATATGAATTTTATGATTATCTGGGTGAAGTTGTAAGTATATATATTATATCTAATTTAAAATGTACGCAAAAATTTATGAGTTATTTTTTATACAGTCAAATCTTACTGAAACACTTTAAACAATTACACATTTAAGCTATAGCTTCATATACATCATACCTACGTATATTTTTAATCTATGTTTGAAATAAAAAAATTGCATAAAACAAATGAAAATCACACATTTATACCTATAGGTACTACCTACATTGTATAATAATTAGATACTAGTAAAATATAATCTAGTATCAAGAGTTCCAGTATACCTAACAAGTATTGAAGTTACATTAAATTCATTTAATAACAAGAAATAATAACGTCGGGAAGTTATCAATTAATTAGGTAGCAAAGGTCGGTATAAATATCTATGTAAAGATCTAATTTAATTTCTAGCTTTACAGCTTTCTATTTTCTGCATTTTCCGTCGTGACTGTTTTACTACTCTATAAAACTTATTCAATGTTGTTATTTTCATTTCCACATTTTGCGCGGCAAAGCGCGGCGTTGAGTTCCGCCATTCGCTCGAATTCTGGCGGTAAGCGGAGAGTGGTATTAACATTAGGCTATTTCTACCTACACTGCTTTATGAGAAAAAATGTGAAGTTACAGTAAAATAACCTTGTTCTTTTATTAGAATGGATGGCGACCTCAAAGGGTTTATGAGCTTATGAATACGTAACATATTTCGCGCCATTAAATAAAATTTGAGTTTTTTCATTAGATTTTTATTTTTTGACAAACTTATTTTGGAGAATCGAAAGTCTTGACACTTTATTCTCTCTACCTATTCTGCTGTATAAGAAATAAAGTGTTGAAGGTTAACACGAAATAAACTGTTATAGTATTTCCCGTTTGTTATATTAATTAAATTTCTTTTCATTCGGTGAAGTAACAGTTCAAATTCAATTAGTATTAACCCAAGCTTTAACTGCAAGTTTCTATATGTAAATGTTTACTTCCAAGCAAGTCGAATAGAGCGCATAATGAATAAGTGTCTAATACATAAAACATGTCTAAAGCTAGTAATATTACTTGGAACTCCTTTGAAAAAGTTTTTTTGCGTGAGAACATACTGTTTGATACCATTATTACTATTATTAAAATTATTACAAATTACAATTATTATTATTATTATATAAGTTAATTTTATAAACGCTATAAAATATGGTCACCATAAAGCAGCTCGTATTTCTATGAGATGCGATATTGTAGTTAGTTGATAGTTATTTAAAATTGTTTTAATATGCTTTTAATTAAGTTTATGTTTGATTACGTTTTTTTAGCATATAAATGTGTTTTTATGTAATATTTTGTTGTAAAGAAAATTGTTGTTATTGTTGCCTGCAGAGTAGTGTACGAACCCAGGACTCTCCATTAGTACCTAGATACGTGGCACTTCCCTACTGTGCGGTTACGTGGGAACTTTTTTTCCACGCGTAATATTGGCCTACCCACGGCAGTGTTTCCAGGTCGATATGATTTCAAGACCTTCAAAAAAAAGCGCGTCTTTCTCCACTTCAAAGTCCGACAAAACACCTGTAGCTCATCTGGTGTTACATGGTGTCGTGGGTGGGCGGTGATCACTTACCATCGTGGGACCCGTACGCTCCTTTGCCTTGTCTTTTTCCATAAAAATAAATCCGTCGCGTTTTCAGTCAGAAACTTTCCCACTAGCTTCATAAATCGATTTACAGTAACTAAAATGGAAAGAAAAATAAGTATGAGGATAATAAGTTCTTTTATTTTCATAATTATTACACATTTTAAATGAAACTATTTTAACCGGAATAATCGCGTATATTTTGTCCAAAAATCGGGTTTCCAAAAATGTATAATACAAAATATACGCGATTAATACGGTTAAAATAGTTTCATTTAAAAAGTATGGGGGATACCAATTATGAGTCCCGCCCACGGTACACTTGTTCAGTTCAGTTCGATATTTCACACACTAAGTTTCGGACTAGAAAGCGACAGTCAACTTTCGCTTATAATACTGATAAATAGTGAATATCAATCGATAATTTATGTATTATGTATAATATCTAATTGCATGAGCTTTGTCGTCGTCATTTAAGTTAATATGTTGAAATTTAAGTAATAATTTTATACGTTACTCTATCGGTTTTTTTATGTTATATAAATATTTTAGAAATAGAGTGGGATCATACATAAATATAAACTTTTATTGAAAGCTGTATCCCCCATGGAACGGGGTAGGCAAACGGAGTCTAGTGTTAAAACACTAGACTCCGTTTGCCCCCACTTTCCGCTAAATTCAGGAGGCATTGCGTATAGAGTGGCGGAAATCAACGCCGCGCTTTGTCTCGCCACCAGATCGAAATTGAAAACTGATTATCCATATTATATGTTTTATATAAATTACTTCAACAGGATTAGCAAATTCTTCCCTATAGTTCGTTTCCACTTTCCTTATTAAGACGTAATCGATACCCGCGGTCGAGGTGCGGTGTTCATAAAATTTGACTACTACGACCGTACTCTAACAATATGGTTAATTCAATTTCCTTATAAATCCATTTATTATATCACTATCTTAAGGAGCTTTCTAGCGTGCGTGGAAAACGACTCCTTGCGTAACCGACGGTAAAACTGTTATTTGCATAACTGTCTCAATCTTTGTGATGAATACGATACATCTTGTGAAATCTTCAAATTAATTTTAATATCCTAGAGTTATTAAGATGCAAATTCCATACATTATTTTATTGTTTTCGAATTGATTTCAAATGTCAAGTCAAGGTTTCTAATATATTTCGAGAAAGTGAATGGTTAATTGCATCTTTTTAACGATTACAATTAAATTTTGCTATTATTCTCGTTGTAAATATCTGGCCAACGTTTATTATAACGTATAAAAAGCTTTTACAGGCTAACTCAAAGATGCTGCCGTCGGAATGCGGCTCTTACCGAGAATAGACGTCGTTACAAAGATATTTTCCTAACTATTTTTATGAGATAAAGTTATGAAGTAAAAACCATAGATATTCGTGTAAAAAATCTCACACTTGAAGATTCGTTCATGAATGTGAGAAACAATTGTCTGTATAATATGTTAGATAAATTGTATGGCAGATAATTGAAACAATAATTGGTAATTTAGTCAATTTCAAGTAATAAGATAAGAGTAAAAGTTCTTTATCTTCTATCTATTAATGTTAGGTTAACAAGTTGATCTGCACAACCATTCATGTGGCGCAGGGGCACTAGCGTTCGACTGTTAACGCGACGGTTGTGGGTTCGATTCCCACTCGGTTAAATGAAACATTGACTATTTTCATATCCTCGCTCTAGTAACTAGGCAAAATGCAGTGTAAAGTTTCGCCACTTAACACGCATATTCGATGCAAATTGGGAAATGGAAGTGGCTTAATGAAGAACGGAGTGTCTTAATACTAGGCTCTCAGGTTCCCTCTGCCTACCCTATCATATGCGGGTATAGTACAAAAAATACAATTAATGTAATAAGAACCAATTATAAAAAGATTATATTTTATTTGGCGTATTTCAATTCAGAGAAAATTTAATGGAATGTACGTTTAATATCTTTTAGTATTAATTTTGTTCCTTTGTTTGTTCTAATCTCATATATATTTACTCTACGTTTAAGTAATGTTATCTAAAATCAAGGAAATTAAATGATCTGATGAGTCTCACACTCACCTTTCGCCAAACTATTGTTGCACAATGCGTCATGTAGCGTGGGAGCCATAGTTCCCGAGAAATGGTATATTGTTTTTGTTAATACGTGCTACAGTCAGCTTTTCTACAGGTGTTTACGATATTTCGAGTTTATTTATT
>DWAN01001664.1:0-17119 GCA_018230445.1 Heliconius hewitsoni | reverse complement strand
CACAACCAGTCGGTTTTACAGTCACACCTCGTGCCGCTGCGCCACGACTGGCCTCGAGTTAAGATTCGATTATCCGGATTTTAATTTAATATTATTAAACTAAAGAATTTGTGTTAAAGAGATGAGATTAAAATGATGTCCGAATTTCCTAAAGCACCAATTATTACTTAGCTTAATCTGTAATTTATTTTACTAACAAAATATATAAAAAAACAGGGAGACCTTGGAGCTATAGACGCAAAATACGACGTGGCCATATCGACTTGTTGCGGTGCTTTGGACAACATAGTGGTGGACACGGTGGAGAGCGCGCAGGCGTGCGTGGAGCACCTCAAGCGGGGGGACGTGGGCCGCGCCACGTTCCTGGCCCTGGACAAGCAGGCGCACTTGGTGCAACATTGCAGGCCCAAATCTAGTGCTTAGTACGTAGTATCTCTTTTTTTTTCACTCTTCACGCTTTATCCCGCATGTGGCAGGGTAGGCAGAGGGAGCCTAGTTTTAAGACACTCTTTGCTCCCCACTTTCCGTCGTATTGTGGACGCTTGCGTATAAAATGGCGTGGGTATAATAGAAGGTACGTACTGTGCTTAAATTTTTCAATTATTAATATTTTCTTCTTATTCCAGTCCAGAAAACGCGCCACGTCTCTTCGACTTGGTGAAAGTGAAGGACGAGAGGGTGTTGCCGGCGTTCTACTACGCGTTACGAGAAACGCTGGTAGCGAAAGATCTAGAACAAGCTTCTAGAATTGCATATGGAAGCACTAGGTACAGAGTGGTGTCGCTACAGGGAGACGTTATTGAAATTGCAGGTGAATACTAAAAAATTGGTTATATTTTTAAATTCTCGCGGTAACCCGCATGAGGTACTTAAGACACTCCGTTCTCCAATTTTCGAGGTGAACGTTCATATTTTTTGCCCCGAATTCGTGGAGAACAAAGTGTCAATACTAGGTTTTTTCTGTCTATCCTTATAATTCGGGATACAGCGTGAAGCTAATACAAAACATATAATTGGTTATATCGTTGAAGTTATATTTTTTTAACTATTTTCTCCACTTTTTGTTTATTATTTAGAGATGACTTGCTATACATAAGTTTTTATGTGACTCGAAAAGATCAAAAAAGTGATGATATAGTGTAGACTTTATCGACACCATTGCAATGAAATTATAAAAGTCTCCATCGATTCTATGCAAAAATATAAAATACCCAATTTAATCAATCCCTAGGAACAATGTCGGGAGGTGGTAAGTCGACAATGCGCGGTCGTATGAGCAGTTCAGTTCAACAGGACACAAGTGAAGTAGATCCCGCTGTTATGCAGGAAAACGAGAGCAAATTAGCGGGGTTGGAGGAAAGGTAGGATTTATAGGTGTCTTTCAGTTTCACGCTTCATCGCTTCATCCCGCATGATGCCGTAGGATGGCAAAATAAAGTTAGTGCTCAGACGTGTAACGTATCACTTGAATTTAAAATGTTGTATGTGAAGTGTTGGAATTCATCGCCGTCATTTCTTTTGTCTAAAACGACAGTCAGACCGATCCCCATTTTCTTTGCCTTGCGTGTTGAGTGGCGGTTTGTACCCTACCAGAGCTGCGAACCTGCAACCTCCGCGATTACAGTCGGTCATTGGTGTCTTTGGGCGACCACGGCCTTATTTCAATTGAATATTATACATATATAATTTATATTATATTTTTTCTAGATTAACACAATTACGTACAGAGCAATCGACACTAGAAGATTCTCTAATATCAACACAAAGGAGTGTCGAAGAAGGAAAAAAGACATTGCATAAATTAGATATAGAATTGAAGAGTTTGGCTGATCAAGTGCCAGCTTTGAAGGTAAATTATTAAGGAGTTTTAGTATTCTATTATTGTAAAATAAATAATTAGATTTAATATTTTTTAGGAAATTTGTTATATAATTAATATTTCCGTTACCCTTTTCTTCCTTAATTAATCAATATTAATGATTACATAGTTCCTGCGACACCGCTGTGGCGCAGCAGTACAGCGTCTTGAAACGTAATGGTTGTGGGTTAGATCCCCATTCGGAATATAAACTATTTAATATTTTGATCCCCTTATTGTAGTAACCAACAACATTAAAGCCTCAAGCGGAACTTGCGTGTGAAACGGAACGTGAAATGAATATCCATTTGAATATCCTTCTGTATACGAGATTTGTATCTCGTGAAGCTAAAAATATGATGATATATTTACAGATACAAATAAAACAACAAGAAAATAAGGTCTCGTCAAGCAAAGTGGATGCGAGACAAAAAGCTAAATTGGAAAAAGTTTTGAAGGAAGCGGAGGAAAAATTGGAAAAAGCCAAACACGATGCGGGTGAAGTAAGTTTTTTTAATCTTTTTTAAGTTCTTTAAATTGCTGTTTAATACTAATAAGAAAAGAAAAACATTTATTCAACGTATATAAAATTTAACGTAGCGGGATTTCTACAAGCGCATCTTAGAACTACTGGTTCTACTACTATTAGTGCGAATAGAAAAATTATTTGTGCGTTGTATTTGTCATTTATCAAGGGAGGCTTTAAAAATATATTATATCTCATTAACTGTTCAATTTAATCCCCTGTATTTTTTCATTGAGCCAAGCCAGATAAAAATTAAATATGATAAATATTTGAGATAAGTTTAATATAAGCATATAGGATAATATTATATAAAATATAATATATTCTCTTTTTGTATATTTTAGGTAGAAAAAGAAGTACTCGGTGTCGATGCACAAATAGCGGCGGTCGCGGGAAATAAAGTCAGAGATTTACAAAAAAATGTCGACGAATTAACGCAAAAGATAAATAAAATATCAACTGAAATGTCGAAATTGAAGGTCGCCATCAACAGTAGTATAAGGTATGGTAATTTATTTAATTTATTTTTTAGCTTTACTATAATAGTAAAAAAACTGTAATAAATATTATTAAAATTTTTAGAAATGCAAAAAAATCCAAAGATAAAATAAGCCAAATGGAAGGAGATTTTAAGGAAACAGAGAAAAAACTAGAAAACTTAAATGAACAGAAACGTAAACTAACATTAGATAGTACACAGTATCAAAAGGAATGTGATGAAGTAAGTATATTAATATTAAGCGAAACTTAAATTTATATAGAAGACAAGTGCGGCGTTGAGTTCTGCCACTCAACATGCAATCCCTACAGAATTCGGCAGAAAGTGGGAAACGGAGTGTCTTAACACTAGGTTCCCTCTGCCTACCCTGCTGTGTGCGGGATACAGCGTGAAGCTGATTTCTATTTGATTTCTTTCGTTATAATAAATACATATCAACGAAATCAATGTTTATTAAGAAAATATTATAGGAAGCATTTTCACGCTTATTTATCTTCAAAAATACTTTCTTAAATTACATAGTAGTAAGTATTTTATATAATTAGTCACAATCCAGGTAATTGGGCATCCGTCTATCTGAAGATAATCGAGCTTCTATTGTATATATATTTTAATAGTTAAAATATAATTTATATACTGTTTATTTTGCAATGAGACAAAATGTAAACAGAGAAATATTGTTTTTTGAGTATAACCCACATTTTTTCTTACTTGCGATTATCCAGATGTTAACCGAATGCTTAATGACAACCCTTGGTCGGGTTCATAAAGTTTCTTCTATATTTCTGTATTTATTATTATTACAGTTAGAAAAAGAAATAAACGAAGGCACAAGTGAATTCTCCGGTCTCCGTCAAGAAATAGCAAAATTACAAAGTAAAGAGAACACGGCGAAAACGGAACGTCTCGAAGCAAACAACGCCGTGAACAAAATGGAGAAGTCTATACAAGATTGTACTACGAAAACACCGATGTGGGAGAAAGAGGTTATATGTTTTTTTATTTTTTTTTTCTCTATATTATGTTATATTTATTGTATCAATAGACCTAATAATAAATCAATAAATTGATTAATACTGCCAGGATAATGTCTTTAAGTCAGAGTCAATCTGTAATGAGATGGTTGTTACTTGGCATAGGAAACCAATACTGATTTACAAATATTTAATTTGAACCTAAATTGCTCACTAAAACTCGCTACTATATTTGTTCTGAAAGATACTTTTTCACTCCTTTCCCCACACACTGCACATTTTTTCGAGACATTACATGTTGAGTGGTGGATATCAACGCTTTACTAAAATAATCCTTACAAATTTCAGTTAAAATCACTAAAACTCGAAGATCCAGGCCTCGATGGCGTACCGGGAATCGAACGGCCTACCCCATTAGTAAAACACACTAATGAAGAACTAGAGGAATGTCAAGTTGAAGAACTAAGAAATAGATTAACCGCTCAGAAATCTAGAATTGGTGATAATAAACCTAATGTACAGGCTATACAGGTTAGTTTTTTTATTTCTTTTGATGGTTAAACACAAATAACTTTTTAAACGACAAATAAAAGGAAAGGAGTTTGTTTGATAAATTTTGTGTTTATATTTTTTATTTGATGCAGACAAAGTAGAAGATTGTCTTTTTGACGCGTATATATATATATATATATATATATATATTTAATGTTGAAATACTATATTTTTTTAAATTAATCAAATCAAATCTGAGGAGGACTATTGTAGACTATAGATAGAGATATAAAGACTATTATAGACTTTCCCTTTCTTTATCTTTAAAAAAATAATTTTCAAGTTTATAAAAAACTATATTTTTAAATTTTTTACCAAATTGATTTTGATAATACTATTTTCAATAGGATAGCTGTTTTACCCCACAAGTGAACCACTGTATTAATTTTTAAAAAATGGCTCAGCACTTGAGAAAAAAAAATCGAATAATATTTGAAATACGTGAATACAATTTTCAATGAACTCTTAGAATGTATTAAATAATGTATGCTAAGAATAATTAAATGCAGATAAGAATGATATTTTTTAAAATGGTGTATTTTATAAAATATTCTTACAGGATTATAGAACAAAAGAAGAGTTATATTTAAAAAGAGCGGCGGAATTAGATGATATAACGACGAAGAGAAATGAAATGAGAGCGCTTTACGATCAATTGAGAAAGAAGCGTACTACTGATTTTCTAAGTGGTTAGTTCTTTTTATAGATTTTTGTTTTCAACTACACGCTGTATCCCGCATTTAGCAGGGCAGGCAGGAGTCTTGTATTAAGACACTCTGTTGCCTACTTTTCGCCGAATTCTAGAAAAGTTGCGTGTTAAGTGGCGGAACTCAACGCTTTTGTTTATATTTAATTTCTGGTAGCAACACAAAGCGCGAAAATAACGATCTCGATAATAAGACAGTGTGTGGGTAGTGTCTTAGCACTAATTACATAATATTATATCGTATATAAAAATTTCATATATTTTTTTAAAGGTTTCAATACAATAACAACGAAGTTAAAAGAAATGTACCAAATGATCACACTGGGTGGTGATGCGGAATTGGAACTAGTCGACTCCTTGGATCCGTTCACCGAAGGAATTATCTTTAGGTATAAAAGAGAAAAATATTTTGTTTTTAAAATTCTTAACCAAATTTTTTTTAGTAGTTTTAACTACTGATGACATAAATGTATTTATAGTATTTTTATATATCCTTTTAGTGTCCGTCCGCCAAATAAGTCGTGGAAGAACATATCAAATTTATCAGGCGGAGAAAAAACACTGTCTTCGCTGGCTTTGGTGTTCGCATTGCATTATTACAAGCCGACGCCATTGTACGTGATGGATGAAATAGATGCAGCTTTGGACTTCAAGAATGTGTCAATTGTAGCTAATTATATAAAGGTTTGTGATGATTTTGTTTATATATGTCTTTTTTATTCATCCTTATGTTAAAGGTAAAGGGAACATAGCGCTAAGACTATTAGCTTTCAAGAACGGAAGTGCCGTTGCTCACTATACGTTGAATTCTGAAAGCATTGCGTATTGAGTTGCGGAACTTAACATCGCACTTTGCCTTGTTGCCACGTGCGAGAAAGTGAAAATATAAAACATTTCATACCCGAGTGGGAATCGAAGTCACAGCCGTCGGGCTTCCTCTCGATAAAAAATAAAAACAGTTGTGATTTAACAGTTTATTTATTTATTTACAGGAACGCACAAAAAATGCACAATTTATAATAATATCGCTAAGATACAACATGTTCGAGGTGTCCAATCGTCTCGTCGGCATTTATAAGACCGAGGACTGCACTAAATCTGTTACTATCGAGAATAAATTACCGGAGCAAAATGTTCATGATGTCATGGCATAGTTTTCTATAGTATAGTACGGTCGACGAGTCATGGCCACCCTGAAGTTGGCTTTGGATGTCGGCACAGATTTGATTTTAGGAGTTTATATAATTTTTGATAATTTTCTTTTACAATGCGCAAAAGTTCAGAACACGAAAGTTCTGACCGGCCACATCTCGTCGACCGTACTGTGATTGTGTTATTAATATAATATGTAATTTCTCTTTATAATGACGAAAATGCAGCGTGTCTTAACATTATGTTCTTCTATTCTGAAAATTAATAGGAAAATGTGTTAATATTAGTAGCATTATGGCTCAGTTAAAATTCTATTGAAAACTTTTCGTGGTATTAAAATGTTATTCATTCAACAGTTTTGTTTAAATGGATTATAAAATGTAATAGTATGTTCGCGATAAATACAGTTAAATAAACTATATTGTCTAATTTAATTCCTTAATATACATAAAAATACAATTTTAATATATATTTTATAATTGCTTTAATGTCTATGTCCATTTTTATTTTTGTAATTTAATATCTTACTATTGTAAATAAATGATTTGTTATTATAATGTGTATTTTTTTATTGATTTTTACCGTTTCTTACCCAAATTGTAATTATAACCGACGAAAAATATTACTTTGATTGATGTATTTAAATATCGAAGCAGTTCGTAAAATATTTTTGTTCATAAAATGTCGTGTTCTAATACTTTTATTAGAATGCGTTTTTTTGTCAACTTTTTACTATTATCTAAAACTTGTATTTTTTATATATACCAATTAAAAATAAAACAAATAAATTTTAACATTATTTATATTTATTCCACATAATATACACATAATATAAACTTCTTAAAAGCATTTAAATCAACATACATACTAACTACTATACAAGTACATGCTTTTGTTATCATTAATAATATAATAAATTCATATATTTTAAATTATAATTACCCATTGTATAGGCATGGAGGAATATTTCTTAGATATAAGTGAAATTTTTCAATATAAAGCGCAGCTTCACGCCTTATCCCGCGTAGCGTGATAGGCAGAGGGAACGTATTGTTAGGATACTTCCACGCGCACTGACTCAATCTAATAACATTGCGTGAAACATGGCGGGACTTAAAGCCTTGTTTTGCTACTAGAGCAATTAATGAAAAAAAAATGTTCTACCGACTGAGAATCGAATCCATAACCATTTTTTTCAAAGTAAGACGCTTTCCCCCTGCGTCACGACGACATCAATATAAAGTGAACAATAATAATTTAAGTGAAATTATTAAATAATATGAAAATTTAATGTGTTTTTTAATTTGTTTTTTTTTATGTGTGTAACAAATCTAGTTTATTTTAAATACTATAACGATTACTTAATAAGATAAAATAGCTATACATTTCAACAGTATCATTTTGCAATAAAAAGTATTAAGGAATTGAAGGTGAAAAATTGGAATTAGTTTGAAGATGTCTTTCCCTAAATTATAAGAAACAAATGCTAAATATTGCGCTTCAATAAATAAATGCTTACATATTTATTATTTTTATAAATACAAAATAATCGATAAGTTATAATTAGAAGAAAAACGATTAAAATAATTGCTAGGGACGTTAAATACTGTCATATAACTAATGAAATCAAATCGAATATAGTATTTTTTTTAATGTTATTTGATTTGCTTCAATGAAAATAAAATAAATACACTATTCGATTTTATTAAGATCTGTTATTGCTAAAAATAAATTATTATTATTATTAACCACATGTCGCTTTATCACAAATATTCATTTTATATTAGGATGTTATAAATTGTATTAGGATATTAATATTAGGTATTATATTATTAATGTAATAAAAAAATAACTATAAAAATTTTTTATTTTTAAACTAAATCATGTGCATGAAAAACATATATCGAATAAGGAAACTATGTTAAATTCCTTTAAAGTATAGGAAGTTCTTTACCTTAAAAAAATTAAACATAGCGGGGATTCGAACTCGCGACTCTCATAAACCGTCCAAGAGACGTGCATTCAAATCCCACTACGTTCAATTTTTCATACATTTTCTAAACCAAAATCAAACTAAAAGAAATAAAACAGTCTCTCAATTAAAATAACAAATTATATTTCTTGTACTAAAACCATAACTTCTGGTTTTAAAAAAACATCTTTATTGGGGCTATTGCTGATCTCTTCAGCTACGGAGTTGTGCCACGCAAATGTCAGAATAGTAGCGGGAACTAAACGCAGGTCTATTAGTGTTTTATTGGCATCCTCGTCAAAAATTAGCTTGTGTCCGGTGGGAGTGTTCAATATGAAAGGTAAGCCGCCATGTTCCAGATTCTCTTGAACAAATTCGTGAATTTCGTTATATTTCTCGTACACCGAAAATGTGCCCTGTATGGAAGAAAAAGTAAATAATAAGTCAACATATTAAAGTTCCCTGCAAACGCGATGGCTGTGGGTTCTATTCCATCAGAGAAGACAAAACGCGGAATTAAATTCCGTCACTCAACACTACTTCTAGAATTGGACGGAAAGTAGGAGGCGAACGGACTATCTATACAATAAGTTCCCAGGTGGCTTGAGCCTACTCTGCTCATGCGGGATACAGCGTGAAGCTGATTTTCTTGCGGGATACAGCGTGAAGCAGTCGAGGCAAAGCCCCATTGAGTTGCGCCACTCAACAAGCAATGCTTCCAGAATTCGGCGGAAAGTGGGAAGTGGAGTGTCTTACAATTAGGTTCCCTCTGTCTACCCTGCTATGTGGGGGATATAGCGTGAAGCTGATTTTTTTTAATAAATATAAAAGTAACTTATTTTTCGTTGCACAAATCGCAAGAATTTGAAATCTTTGTTTTCCATATAATATACACTGATCGTTAAAAAAAAAGATTTAAACAATAAATTAATAATTGTACTATTTAGATTCTTCACACTGTATCCACATAACACGTTAGACACACACACACACCCACACACACACACACACACATATTTAAAAAAGAATAATTCAAAACTAACTAACCTGCAATAAAATACCATCAGGAAACCGTATTCTGATGATGGCAAACTTATATTTACGCATTTCGCGCATCTCGTCCTTTTCCCTCATAGCCTTTGTGCGTAACATTTGACTTCTTTCTATAGCTTCAGCCCTGTAAAAAGACCATAAAATGTATATTAAAATATAATAATTAGTAATAATGTATTGTTTTTATTTATTTAATATTATCATTTATTTTCATTTTCTGGCGCTGGTAACAAGATAGCGAGTCGTTGATTTCCGTTATGATTATCTTAACACTAGATTCCATTTATTTACTCCGTTATAAGTGGAATACAGCGTAAAGCTTAAAAATATAAGTTAAATTTATATCATTTTCACGGTCTGGTGAAAAGATCGAGTGCGGCGATGAGTCGCTATTCGACAAGCAATTCAACACGCAATGTCTCGATTACCACTAGGTTCCTCTCTGCCTACTCTTCTATACGCGAGATACAGCGTGAAGCTGTAAAAAAATATTACTTATGACTACTGCGGACAGTATTTGAATATACAACAAATAGCTACGGGTTCAATGTCTATTCTGGGGAACAATTTTTTCTCGATAATTAGAGCCCCTGGACAAGAGACTTCCCTTCTTCCCTTCTTGACCTTCCCTCTATATCGCGACCTACCCCGCTATATGCGGGATACAGCGTGAAGCTAATAATAAAATACAACTTATATTCACCTCAACTGTTGTTCTTTCTTCAATTCCTCAGAGGTGAGAGCGTAGAAAGATGGCGGCAGTTGAACTTTATTAGCTGCTTGAGATGGTAATAATACTTGAAGATTTCTATCCAGTTCTAATTGTATGGGCTCCGCCGAACGTAACGCTTCGATTAAAGCCTGTATGTAATAAAGAAAAATATGTATGTTAGTGTGTTTCATAATTTTATAATGTTATTTATTCCAAAGTTAGGAAAGAAATATATGTTTTTGTTGTATATAAAAAAAATTAAGCAGCGATATTTGAAGCTGCGGCTCTTGGAAACTGTCCAATTTAAAACAAATAAGCGACTTGAAAGAGGCGTTACTTGTAAGTGTAGATATCAAATGCCAGTGCGCAGGAGCATGAGCGTGTGATATATTTAATATTTTCATTTTTTCGCTCTGGTGTCGAGATAAATCGCGGCATTGAGTTCCGCTACTCAACACAAAATGCCTAACCCACAAGGTTCGATTCCCCCACAGGGGAAATTATTATATTCAGTTTATTCCAATTTCCTCGATCTGACAAAACAGAGTTCGATATCCTCACTAAGCATGCAATATATCAAATTTTATCTCAGAAAACATAAAGCTCTAAGAAGAATCCACAAACACAAATAAAAATAACCTATATTTACTTACAACTAAACTCTCAACAGACGGTACATTTTCTTTAACAAAAACGAGAAAATCTTCTTCATTGCCTTCGTTATTAAGTAATTTTCGTTGTTCGAAACCAGCTGCCATTAGTAATTCCATAGAACCCTCTATAGGTTGCACTCTTTCCGTGAAAACCCTAAAAAAAGGGAAGTATTAATTAACTTTATGAATTAACAAAGCGACATTAACGCACCTTCGCCGACTTATACATAGATATTATTATCAAAATATAAATAACGCCTATGTGTTATTCTGCGGTAAAATCAATATTATTGTAGTTTCATCTCAATTTGTTCCTTACTTTTGAAGTGAAACAAAAATCCATCCTCATAAGCTTTCTTGTTTATTATAATAGCAATGTCTCGAAAATTCAGCGAAAAGTGAGGAATTGAGTGAAGATATTCGATATTCTATTCAAGATGTAATAAACATATCCAGATTAATAAAGAAAAACACAAAATAAAGTAGTTCAAATCTGAAGAATCTAGCTTTTAGGATACTAAAGACGACGAACACGAAGGTGCAAAAAAAATTATGTAATTAATATTATAAAGTCCAAGAGTTGTTTAGTCACGCGTACTAATCTCAGGAAGTACTGGAACGAAATAAAAAAATATTTTTGTCATGTTGGAAGAGGCTATTTTTTAAGCCATAATTATTGGTTGAATGTGTCATGTGTCATACAAAACTCTTAGTTATTGCCGTTGTCACTTCACCTCGAGATAAGTAAAAGCTAGTGATGTATAAATATTAATAAAACCAAAGTACCTGTTAGACATTCGTATTTTCTGATACTTTTCTTCTTCAGGATGAGTTACGATATTCTCTAAATATTTGCACAATGTCTCCACACACACTTCCACCTGGAAAAAATAAAAATGTTTTAATTGAAGAAAAAAAAAAGATTTTTTTTTATCTTCATAGTGTATCCTGCACGCACTGCAAAACATTGCGTTTTGAGTGATGAAACTTAACGCCGCTATCTCTGTTGAAAAAGCGAAAAAAATAATAATGATTAAATGCGTGGGAAAGGAACAAAAATTATTTCTATTTTAATTTTCTTCCTAAAAATCGCCTGAAGAATGGACGAACAAAACAATCAATGAGCTAATATAAAAAATAAAATATTAATAAATAATTCTATCTACCTTCTCCCTATTATTGTTACAAGAGTGTATCATAAGGCAGGCCGTCAAGCCCCTTTCTTCTTCCAACTGTTCATATAAAAATGTTTTAATATTCCTTTTCCATTCATCTCGTGGTAAAATATCATTACTTATTATGGGACATCTGAAATAATAAAAGAATCTGTTTTTAGTTTTGCACTGTATCCCGTACAAACCAGGATAAGCAAAGGGAACCTTGTGCTAGGACATTTTATTCCCCATACATCATCTAATTTACTATAGAAAATAGAGGCGAAAGAGGTATGTAGAGACCGTAGCGTTTGGCGCTCCGTTCTCTCTGACTACCCCGCTAGGGATAAAGCGTGAAGTTAAGATAAGATAAGATCATCTAATTTACGAGACATTGCATTTTAAATGGTGGAACTCAAAACTGCGCTTTGTCCTGATAGTGAAAATAATTTATTCTTTTACAGTCACACATCATTTGTTGTATTTTGAGTATTTATTTTTATGTTGAGTTGTAAGCTTTTATATTGTACAATAGATATTTAGAAGTGCAATATATAATTATTTTAACATTTTTAAAGTGTTACTCCACATCAAGACCTCATATAGGTGGGTAGAGAAAAGAAAAATTGTGTTAAGACCAAAGGGGTCTTGTTATAAACTTTTCGCTAAATTGTCTAGGTATGGCGTTTATGTCGTAAAATTAAAAATAAATTTTGTAATAGTTTACAGCAAATTCAGTTTAAAAAGTAATTTGTATAACAAATTAAACAACTTACTTGAAATAAACACCTGAGGCGGCAAAATTTTTAGGAATCTCTATCTCTAATTCAGCCTTTTCTTTCCCTTTAGGTTCATCCAAAGTTTTGGAATTAGATGAGTTTTCGTTTTCTAATTCTTTCTTTACTTGTGCCTGTAAAAATGATTGATGAAATGAGAAAAAAATAATTGCCTAGAATGAGAATGAGAGAATGAGAATTTAGCCCACATTTACACCTACACATTGTCACAGCACCACAATGTCTCAACTTCTACTTTGCGCTATACTTCAATTGTTAATATTGATAACATTGTTTTAAATAAAAGTTAATATTGATAAAATTGTATGTATAGTGAGTTTTACCCACTTATTAAATTTCTACCAATAATGGAAAACACAGAATATTTTATAAGCAGTTTTCATAATTATATTAGTTGGAAATATGTAAATGATGTAATTTTAGGAAATGCAAAATAAAGTCAAAATTAGTTTTTTTATAGATTAGTATAGAACATTGTAGAAAAATATATTGAGACTGTCATGGCCTAGCATCAAAGCCTCAGACTGCAAATATAATAGATTTGTTCTACTTGTGGCAAAGATTTTTGTTATAAACAGAGCAAGAAAATGTAAATGATTTTATCCTCTAGTAAAAAGATAAAATATGGCACAGAATTTTAGAACTCAACATGCAATAACTTAAAAGACCTATTTTTATTGTTTGAGATTTGGTTTCCTGTACTCACAAAAAGCACATTAAAATGTTATGATAAAATACCTTTATAGCAGCCAAAGAGGTATTGAAAGCAGGATTTTCCCTAGTTTGCTGTAACCTCGATAATGCTGCCTCAGCTGCCACTTTACTTTCTTCTGACAACCCTGATCTTTTAACAACAGGAACATTTCTAGATACATTAGATGACTGGCTGAGCGTCGATTCACTCAATTTATGGCCAGGTCCGGCTAACTTAAATTTAGCATCTATTTTCTTCTTTTGAAAGAACTTTTTAATTTTATCTGCCATTTTTATATCCTTGGCGTATGCTCTTTTGGTAGTTTAAGCTTTGATACACTTTCCTTCAGTTGTTCTATTGTTGCAGAGGTTGCTGTAACGGTTATGTTTTGTAACGTTTATTATAAGGAGTGTAATAGAGTTATGAAACAATAAGTTCACTGCATTATGCAATAAATAAAACTGCATAGAAATTACAAATTATTTTTTTAAAGTAAATAATTAAAAATGCATTAAAAGATTTCTATTAAGTTTGCAACAAAGACAAAGAAAACCATATTGCGACTTACCCGGCCTCATAAACCGCTCAGATATACGTTTTCCATACACTCTCCAAGAAATAACGATTAACAGTAGAGTGAATAATAAAATAAGGAAAAAAGTTTTTAATAACAAAAATTGGAACTCATTAAAATAAAATATAGCTTTTATCTCTTCGTAAAACGACAGATCGCTCAAATTCACGAAGGTTTTCGGCAAGTTTTCGATCGGCAAAGATGACACGCACGATTCGAAGAAATTTCTCGCGAAGCCCAATGTATCTTCTATCTGAAGATACAGTGCCTCGTAAAGAGTCGAATTAAATACCGCGTTATCAAACAAAGACATTACATGAAATTTTTGCTAGTTAAATAAAATTGACGAAAAATACAATACATTCTATAGATCATATGTCACACGTACCTTTGACGTTTCATAGAATGTTACCGTTGTAGTAAATTAATTTTAGCATACCGCAGGCCATTTCCAACTAAAAAAGACAAAGCATTTTTCATAAATAAAAATTACCGTACGTATAATTGTTTTAATATGCACATTATAAAATAATTAAAAAACATAAATTCTTATATAAAAAAAGAAAAAAAAATCTTACAGAAATCATTCGTTTCATCATTCGTCAGGAGTCCATGTATGGAAAGTAGTCTTCGAGATGAAGAGAGCGCTGATTCAATATGTTTTGATAATTTTAGTAACAGCTGTACTACTTCACAAATTTGTAGTACCTGTAACATTTGAACCGATTACAGTGTTTAATAACACAAATTGTCCTTGATGATTTAAGGAACATTTAGATTATTGAGCTTTAGAGATTTTCATTATAACATGTATACAAAATACATTCGTCTGTTGTGAAAAGGATGAACTTTTTTCATTACAGTTTCATTCATTTTTATTTTTCAATGACATTTAAAACGCTTAACATCTTAAATACATAAGGAAAAAGATTCCAGAAAGATTACTGTTGATTGAGGAGCCGTTAAGTGCTTTTACGTTGTTTTTATTCCGTAATCTACCATTTCTATATTTTTTATTGTTTGTCGATAATTTTCTATAGTAAATTTATTATAGTCAAATGAAAAAAATTTTTTATTAGAATTTTAAAAATTCAACAAGACGATAAATGATATGTTCCAAAGTAATAACTAAAAAGCTGTATCTAATATTTGTATTACAGTTTAAAGTAGCACAAAATCTCTGTTTCACCTATATCATTTTTTGTTCGAATATAAATAAAACCGTAGTCGCAATCAATGAATAGCTTAACGGCTTTGTTTTATAAAAAGGTTTTTTTACAATTTACACAGTCAGTATTTTATTCTCTTGTTCTATTATTTATGGCAGCTGAAACAAGATTTTGCTAGATTAAAAGTTATTAGAGCGTTACGTTATAAGAAACCTACTTTGTGAACTTCTTAAGGAAATGCATATTTTTAAAATATAAAGTGCAAAGAACATTTTTATACTGTCGCTTAGTTGCGCGAATGTTTTTATTATAAATCAGTGTTAGAATAGTTTTGACTTATCTTCAGATGTAGCTTCGTTGAAGTTTCTAATTAATATATTTTTTTTTATTCGCTTTATCCCGCATTTAGCAGGATAGGCAGAGGGAGCTTATTAAGATACTTCCCTTCCCATTTTCTGTTGAATTCTGGTGACATTGCGTGTTGATTGGTGGAAATCAACATCAAGCTTTCCCTTGACGCCATAGCGAAAAAATGAAAGTTGTAAATATTTAATTTTCTCAAGAGGTAATCGAAAGAACAGCCTATGGCGTTTACAGTCACACTTTTGCCCCCCCGGCGCCACGACTGGTCTCTAGCTCTGGCACAAACGGTACAGCGAAGATTTTTGATATGGACGTTATCGGATAAAAAATAGCAAATCATCAATTAACGGATTTAAAATAATTGAACTACTAAGAAAAAGTAATCTATATTAATTAAAACTATTTGTTTCGCTAGCTTTGATCTGTTGATAGATACGACCTTGTCAATATACCGTTTGCATTTGCACTATTGCATGGAAGCTAATATTAAAAAATTAAAATTTATCTTTTTTATTAAGCTCTATTTGATGGGCGATGGCACGCGATGTTGCCATTACTCCGCCACGCTAGTAACATTTTATTGCATTTTGAATTTGAAATGTACAGGAAAGTAAAACTGAAAAAATATTAGTTCATAATAATTTGTCTTTTATTAAAACATTGTTCGCTACAAATAAACCATTTGATGCTATCTCTCTTTATATATTTGTATGTAGGTATGTAATCAACCATAGCGCTATAGATGTGTTCTTTAAAATAGAGACCTTTTACAAGGTTGCAAGCTACAAATGTAGATTTTAATCCACTAAATCTAATATTTATGTTTAAAGTGTAAATGTATCCTTGGTCTTGGATAAAGTATACAGTACGGTCAACTAGTATTGGCCGCCCTGGCATTACGTTTTTTCAACTTATGCGCATTTCTTGGAAAAGGTATATTCAAAAGTAAGAAAAACGTATACATAAAATCTTAACTCTTACTTGAACTAATTATTCTTAAAATTCTCTTTCTAAAGATAGAATAAATACTCGTCTCTAAATGATCTAAGTTATTCTAAGCTTATTTAAAACAAATAAAAATAAAAATTAAATTAGCTTCACGCTGAACCACGCACAGAGCCAAACAAGGTACCCACCTTGTGATAAGACACTGCGTTCCTCACTTTCCGCCGAATTCTGCAAGTATTGCGGGTAAATTGGCGAAACTTGAAGCGAAGAAATGTAAATTTATAATAAATATAAATTAATATTTCGTCCCGATCGGGATCGAATCCACAACCAGTCGATTTACAGTCACACTTTATGCCCCTGTGCCACGACTCGCCTCAATTTAAAACAGTTATGGGTTATACTATGTATTTGGTTGATAATATTCTAGATAAGTGAAACTATAGTCCACTAGTTTTTAATAGGCTTTCCACATCAACGAGCTCCGTCTACCAGCCCATATGAGAATGAGACAAAAAATATTAACTTCAATGTGTTAGAACGAGACGCATGTTAAATTTATTGTACTGGACGGTGAACCCTGAGCCCTTTCATTAATTGTTCTTACAAAGGAGCCTCCTTAATTGAAGGTGAATCCGACTTAATTAAAAGATAAGTTGTTTTCTTTTTAACGATATAACATGCTAAGACAATGTAAATGGTGGAATACCAGAATTCGGCAGAAAGTGGGGAACAGAGTGTCTTAACACTAGGTTCCCTCTGC
>DWAN01001663.1:0-17122 GCA_018230445.1 Heliconius hewitsoni | reverse complement strand
TAATATTTATTAATCATTAATATCATTCGTTTCTATCACAGTTATTTATAGTTAATATCATACAATATATGTACAAACATTGATAGATTATAAAGCCTAGCTAAATAGATTAGATACAAACACCCCTATTATATCCAATAAAAATATTTAAAATTTTATTTCTTTATAAACATAACTGGCAACATGACTAATAATTTAATACAAATATATGCATAATAAGGAATAAAAAAGTAGTACATCACTACAACTGTATAATCGATTTTTTGCATTACTATTTATACTTTTTCTATTTTATCTGTTATTTTTTTTAGTTCTTCATGCAGTCAATTGTTACTGCTATTCTATAGGTAGATGTTTGTAGAACTCATTGCTTTCTATAAACAAGGGTGCTATTTTTTCTGGTCTTTGAATGACCTGTATTACTATCACAAGCAGAGATTCAACATACATTCCCAGACACACAACACTAACATAAAAGAAACATACACACACAAACACACAACCCTATATACTCACCCGTGGGTTGCCGCTGCCGTTTAGCTGGCCTGACACCAGGCTCTTCATCAGCGAAGCTCCTCACAGCCGCAGAGACCTCCGCCTCGAGGTGTTCAGACCACTTCTCCGCCCTATACCCACCTGTGTCTTGGCGCGCTCGTTTGCTCAACCGCGCGGCGGGCGACGCCATGACGGTGCGGATCGGTGTGTGCGTGTTGACGGCGGCTGACACTTCGGCCTCTAGACGTTCTGGAATTAAATAGTATTTAATATAATAGTGCATCTACACGCTTGGCAAGGTTCGGTAGGAATCCACAAATACAGCGTGTAAATGGGGCTTTTGGCTTGAGTTGCAACAGTTCGCTGGAAGAGCTCGTCACTAACCTGGACCTTATCCGTTCAAGTTTGTTTGTGTGCAGACAAAAACAGTAATAAATGTATAGTCATATGCCCTGGTGGATCCAAATTATATTTTAAAACAGTTGAACATTAAAGCTTTTCGTCAGCGAAAGTGAAGTCAACTATTGTTTGAGGATGCAGAAAGTGGAAACGACATGCCACTAGTTTCTCTCTGCTTGCTTGTTAGATACAACACTACACAAATCATATGTTACGATTTTTACCAACCATACTTTGAAAATAAATTGTTATATAGGTACGGTTGCCACTACAGTGCCCCTGGTTAATCATATCTTTGGCAGAACTGTTAGTAGCAAACTATTTTAAATATCATTTATATACTTAAATATGTACAACCTGTTCAATTATTATCTTTTGTGTATAATATTATAATTATATATTTTAAAACTACCATATCAAAAAATGCTATTAAAAATAGTAAACCGGAACACAGCCCAAAACAAACTATCGTACTAAGGGTTGTATAGTTAAGTAGTGCAATAATCCCATACGCTTACCTAGTACTTGACAATATCCAGTCAAGTTGTTGCATTCAACAAGATCAAAACCTTTAAAACCACCGTCACTAGACATGGAGGTTCTCCGTTTTACCCTTCTGTCCTCTTCTGGGATGCATGGAATAATAATAACACTATTTTCATTTAATTAAGTAAATATTATTAACTCTGATATTGAACTATATACTTACAGCAATTATAATTTTTTTTACAAGTCACTTAAAAGGTTTTTATAAAATTAGGTGTATAATAAAAATGTAATTGATCACTACACACTATGAAAATCTACTATTTGAAGGATTTATCAAGGTATTAGGGCCCAAAATAATGATTCTTAAAAATGTTGTCTCTTTCTTTGAGTTGATGCACACTGACACAGTAACAGCTTAACCAATTTATTAGCAATTTTTGCTTTTGTATTTTGGTAAATTTTTATTTGACGTCTTTTAGTGTCTATTCTATTTCATTGATAAAATTATATTAATTTATTTTTCCATGCCATAGAAGCCAGGCAAGTTAGTATGTTATATGAATATATTAAAAATAACTTACCAATAATTCGACTATAATCAGCCAAATCACTCTTCTCAGTACCATCAAAACCTTTAAAATCTTCTGCATCACCATCACTAAATGCCGCTGAAGCTCTCCTCTTAATACCTCTGACTGCTTCTGTTGCAGGGTATGTCTGTTTGACCATAGTCTCTTCCTGTTTAGGCACTTCTACTTCGAGTTCAAGTCTTTCTTCAAGGGGCTCATCAGATTCTGCTATTTCCACCTTTATTTCAGGTTTTTCTGGTTCTTCTGGTTGATCTAAAACAAAAATAAAATTAAATTAAGTGTCAACATTTTTAATATGATAAAAAAGAAATCAAATAATTATCTTATTCTAATTCTTATAAATATTGATAAATTTTTCATTTTAAGGATCTTGTTAAATGACATTTTCTTTTTAATATTATTACTGTTGCTATGCTATATATGAAAAACAAAATTAAGGTGAACAGACCACATACAAACAAGTCATAAAGGAAATAGTAATAATCACAAATTATCGTTTTATTATGGTTGAAAAGTCTCAAAATCTGTAGGTTCAATTCCTTCTCGGCAGATTGTTGGTAAGTTTCAATTTTCCATGTCTATTTGTCAATAATAACATTTATAGCAAGATAGTTTTCTTTAAAGATAACATATAATTATTACATGTTTTATTTCACAAAATCTATTTTCATGTGCAGGCAAAGCAGGTTATATTGAAATATTAACCTATTGTAATATAACCTACTGCTTACCTCAACAAATGGGAATTTTTCAATAAAAATTAGTAGTTCCTGAGATTAATGTGACAAATAAGGTATTCTTCTTTATAATTTTAAAATAGCTCATGGCCCCAATTACAAATAAAACCCACAATTGCGATATATTCCAATTTCTAAAAATAATACATACTTACTGTTCCAATTGTGAATGAAATGATTCTTATAATTTTATTACATACATTAAGTCCATTTTCTATGATGAAGAAGAATAACAAGTAAGTAATAATTAAACTAAATGGACTTCATTTAAAAAATATAGGTTTGCATTTTCACCAATAAAATTTCGTATTTTTAATATTTCCACTGCAGAATGAGAGTGAAAAGAAGTAATGAGTAGAGTCGGCTGTAGTGAAAAACTAATTAATGGTGGCGAACTTTCACAGAGAGTGGGAATTGGTAAAAATCTTGTTATGTTGGCTACATACAAATCCTAGGTATATTAAAATATAGGGAAGAGACAGTGACATTTGGGTAGTTAAATTTTTTTTATGTATTTCTTAAAAAATCATAAGTGCTATAACCAATGTTTACTTTAACCTTTTGCTAGAACAGACAGGCTGTTAAGGTATGTTACTTAACAAAAGCAAAAAAAAGGCCGTGTCTCAACATTAGGTTCATTCTGCCTACCCCTCTTATATGCAGGATATAGAGTGAAGGCAAAAACTAACTAACTCAGAGCATCTACCATTTTGCTATAATTTAAAAGAAAAATTAAACTCAATAATATAAATAATTAATTACTCTTAACTTATTTGAATATAAATCAGAAAATAATAAATCAGTCACGCTGTATCCTGCACACAACAGGTTAGGCAGAGGGTACAGACACCCTGTTCCCCATTTTCTGCCAACTTTTGAAGTCATTGCATGTTAAGTGGCAGAATTGTGAAGAAATGGAAATATAAATTTAAGTAAATATTTCACGTCCTTGAGTGGGAATCAAACCTACAACCAGTTGGTTTTATAGTCACACTTTGTGTCCCTGTGCCAAGACCGGCCTCACCGTATTTGAATATTTATGATCAAAACATAATTAATATAAGGTAATATCAAAAAAAATATATACATAAGATATAATTCGCAGGAAAATTTGTATATGTAAAAATTTGATTAATAATTTGAATTGAATAATTGCTAACTAGTACAGTAAGAAGATTAGTAACATTTTTTTTTTAATTATATGATCCACATTATATACAGCATATTTTTATTAATGCCATCGCTGTTAATAAAAGTTGAAGTACAATTCTTTGATGAATACATTTAAAAATTCTTATTGATATGTCTTACATATACTATACTTTCATAATAATCTTATGTAAATTTATTACTTCAGAAGCAGTAAGAGTAACAGTAAGGTTATTATTAAAACATTCAGGCTTAGAGATGAGAATATAAATACATGTTATATTTATATTTAATGTCAACACTATAGATAAGAGGTTATGTGAAAGTCATTTTACCTTCGTTACTTTTAGGCATTGGTTCTTCGTTAACAGATGCTTCCACCACAGGCTCTGAAACACTCGCTGTATCCATAGCTTCAGTTTCAGTCTCTTCACTAATTACTTTATTATCTTCTTGAGATGCGTTATCACCCACCGCCATTTCATCCGACATTGTCAAATCTAAATATACTACAGAGATCCACTGTCAGAGCGTAAATAACCACATAACAAAACGTTACGACACTTCACTGTTCCACCCGACAAATTATCAGAGTTCGTGCGCGTCACAACGTAGATTTCCCGCTATATTGTTCAGAAAAAAACTTTTCTTAATTATACGTTAAAATTGTCATCTAGATATTAAATTTACACTTATTCTTTTTTAGAACATATTTTTATCCTAAATTTCACGTAAATAAATGTGGATTTAGGTAAAACAGTCGAAGTAATTGGAACACAAGTCCAAATACAATTTCCAAAGGAAAATGTCGGTCATAAACAACATCCGCTCGGACGACGCCACACTGTTTCTTTATGATCTTCATCTAGTTCTACTATTTTGTCTATGTACTTTATGAAAATAAAAATTATGTTGGAACATTTATATAAGGTTTTTTTTTTTATAATAAAACACATTAGTAGCAGAATTTTTAAACTAAAGTAAATATTTCGCGTATAGACTTCTTGAAGGTTTTTTATATTGTTTACAGGAGTTTATAATCTGTGGCAAATTATTATTAACCGTTCACACGCTTGCCGAGGTTTGCCTAGTGCCCACAAACCCAATGGTGGAACCCAAGAATTTTGTTGAATTTGGCTTGGCTTGTGAGAGCTTATCACCGATCCAGACCAGTGCCAATTTTTAAGCACACTTCAAAGGATTTGCTACGTTTGTGGCAAGAGCTTGCGACGTGTTTACATGTTGATGTATTATCAGGTATACTCATTATTTACACTACTTACTGATTTATTTTATTGTAAGTATAGTATTGAAAAATAATATTCTTAGTGTATTCTTTCTTTGCAAAATTAGAATAAATAAAGAATTATTCAAGCCATTTAAGGTTCAAATAAATATATTTATATACATATTTTAATATACAAATTAAAATCCTTTCATATATTTAACATAGAAATATATATTACCTCGTTAATGGATTTTTTTATCAATATTAATCTGGCGATTGACGATGAAAAGAGCTGGAATTACTTCGATATTCATGTCATTATTGTCAGTCAGGAACATAATAAAACACTTGCAAGCGTTTGAATTAGCTAGAAGAAGCTTACTAAAGTTCAGCAAGCTCTAACGTTTTTTTTTTTTTCAATTGAACTAATAAGCATATATAATGATTATTTATGATTTAATAAATAACTTTCTATATAATGTTTCATGTATGGAAGGTATCATGATAAAATGCAACTCTGAATACAATAGTTAATCGTAATTATAATTAACAAATGAAAACAAAAAATTGCAGTGTAATTTAGTTATATAAAGTTTTCAATTGAAATCAGAAACAATTTATGTAACCGGTATGTAAAGCGTAGTAGTAGGATTATCTTTTGATATGGGGTAACATTATAATTTGCAAATGGCTAACCTACTGTTTCAATTTTTTGTATGAAGTGAACATTCTTCCCTTTGGGTATATGCACAGAACACATATACCCAAAGGGTAGAAACACATATACCCAAAGGGTATATGTGTTCTGTGTATATAATACTCAGTTTGTCATTTTCCAATGAGCATACGTCACAGCAAAAAATAGCAGCAGCAAAAAATATATAACATAATATAATTTTAAATCATCTTTTAAATATAAAAGAATTTGCCTTGAGCCGACATTAGACGATTTTGAAAAAAAAAATATTTGTAGGGACTTTCTGATAAATTACATTATTTTTTTTAAACTGGATGGTCACTTATTAAAAAATCTTTTCTTTTTCAAATTGTTTTCAGCTAAATAGAATATAATGGGCATAAATACAAATGGTATTTTTACTCTTATCAGCTTAATAAATAAAATATTTAATTGTATTTTTATTTATAATTTGTCATATATTTTTTGGTGATGCTATTTTTATGTCATTGTGATTACTTATTTGCATGTGTTTGTTAACAAACTCTCTGTTCAGTTTTATAGTAGATGGTCTATATATACTGTTGATTGTGATGTGATGACCTCAGAAAACTTCCTAACATATGCTTGGAGCTTTTATTGTCCATATTAGAATTCATAAAATTAGCAGTAATAATTATTATCAATAGTAAAGATAAGTATAAAAATATAAGTTTTGCAGATTTGCAGATTTTTGTAAAGCTAATGCTAGGATTATTAATTGTAAATAGCATATAGTAAATACGAATACAATAACTGACTTTCACATGATGTAAATTCAACTGCGTACTTCAGGATTCACTTGACTTACAGTCAACGGACAGCTAATAATGCTAAAAATCCCAGCTTTGCTAAAATGACGTACGCACTAGTATGTGGGTCACACACGGACCTTGTCCTACACGACCAGGATATGTGAATATCTATGTAAAAAGAAGATGCTTGATTATAATTATAGAAATATATATATTTTTTTCTCTTTATTTAATAAATATTTTACATATAAATAGTCATCAAAAATACATAGCTTTCTCTTACATATTAATTAAAAGTATTTTTTAATACTGACACTAAGGTGAAGTTGAAGTTTCTAATTTAATATTCTATAAAGGCAATAATGATAAAGATTTTTATTTAGATGTAAATAAAACTAAAATAATTGACAAATGAAACGTTTTGGATATAATTTTAACACTTAATAATATATGGAAGAACAAATGAATGAATGTGAATTAGATTATAATTTTAAATATTTTTACATAACAAGCTATTCTATTTCAACATAATATAAAAACATACATACATAAGGAGTAATACATAATCTGACACTTGTATAGATCTACTATTATACTCCGTGATAGTGGTAGTGGGTTTACTGAGCAGTGACGTCAGGGTTGCGGTTATATGTACTACACTGAAACCTGGTTATGCGGGAACCTGGATAAATGAAAATCTCGGCATTTTGTCATCAAACTATCTATTTCAATGGGACTTTTCAACCTGAGGAAAATAAAATTTGATTTCTAGGATTTTTTCTGTTTACCTCTATAATTGAGGCTTAGAAGCATTAAGCTTCTTACTTGTATTAGCGAGACATTTTATCAAGTTATGACAGGTCTTGATTATCAAGTTATGACATGTGTGTTTACAAACTAATTTATATGAAAGCAGGGGTCTCTGTAGTTAAGAAAACTATAATTATTATACTTGTTCCCTGGAGATCCTAGTTAACCAGGTTTTAATGTCAGTAACATAGCACTACATTCGATGACAGAGGTGACGGGTTCACTGCGCGACGGCGTCGGGGTGCCTCTCGAGCAGCATGGCGACGCCCTGCCCGCCGGCCGCGCACGCCGAGATCAGCCCGAACTGGCCGTCCTCGCGCACGAGGCGGTGCGCCGTGTGCATCGCTAGGCGTACCTGGCGACATACATACATTTTATCAACACTTTAGAGAACGTAAAAACTCTAAACGTTTTATCGTCACAATTGTAAAAGGAAACAGTGTTGTCATATCAATTTCAAATAATTTTATTCGAAATCAACAGAACAACAGAACGGCCGAGTCGTTCGCCTTCAAATTAAGTTTTTTGAACTTTAACACTTGCATTGTACACTTGGAAAGAAAATAATCAAGAGTAACAAAATATTCTCAGCCACACAACTAACTTCAGGGCGGCCAAGATTCGTCGATCATAATGTAGCACATTGTAAATATGTGGGTAATCTTGTTTATCAAGTTCACGCTGTATCCCGCACACAGCATTGTAAGCAAAGGGAACCTAGTGTTAAGACACTCCGTTCTCCACTTCTAATCCGTTTATGATAAAGATAAATCAGTTGTGTCGTCGAGCCGGCCTCGTTTATGTTTATATATTAAGCCGTAGAAAACTTCTAGGCTTAAAGTAATGAGACTGAAATGGTTTTGATTTTTAAAATGGAGATGATAATTGAACAAATTAACGCAATATAGTGCGTGTTGAGTGGCAACACTGCTTTAAAGAAACTTACCCCAGTAGCAGCAAAGGGATGTCCGATGGACAGAGAGCCTCCCCACTTGTTCCACTTGGCCATATCCGGAGAACCCACCTGTAATATTATAAAATATTAGTACTATTTCCAAGTGCCTTTAAGTTTGACAGTAGTGTATTCAATTTTAAATATCATGAGTTCGCATGTTAAAGCACTCAGTACAGTAACATGAAAAAAAAATACGGTAACTATATTTTATTATTATTTCTAACACAATAGACATTTAAAATATTGGATAGTACCTTAGCCTGACGTCCCAAATAGGTTTGTGCGAACCAGTCCGAGTCAAGCGCCTTCAAGTTGGCTAAAATTTGTCCCTGTAATAATTTAGTTTTATGAATACTTTAATAAATTATAGGTTCATAAGATCGTATTTGGATGTAAGTATACTATTTCTATTATAGCCATACAAAACCCTAGAACTCGACACCAAATTTAATTTTAATGTAGCATATATATTCTAACATTTAGAAAAGTAATGTTATAGACATATGGAGTTCTGTAACTATTATCGAAATGGTTGCATATTTGAAATAAAAACTATATAAACACTATAACCGACGAACGAAACCGGCATAGCTATTCTTTTTACATCCATATCCACTTCCAAAATTTTATATCTGTAAAATATCTCTTTTAGAAAATAAATACAAACTATAAAAAAAAACTACAACCAATATATTGCAAATATATTAAATATAATTTCTATAGTAACAAACAATTACAACAATAACTACAACAGTAATAGTGGCACAGCATATGACTGTGGACTGTTGTGGGGTTGATTCCCACTCCGGGAAATTAATTATTTAAATTCTTCATTCTGGTGATAACACGCAAAAGACGAGAAGCGCGGCATTAAGATCCATTACTCAATTCGCAATATCTAGAAAATTCGAAGGAAAGTGAAGAATGGAGTGTCTTAAGAATAGGTTCCCTCTGCATACCCTGCTGTATGGATATATTGAGTTAAATTAAAAAAAAAGAAGAATTTACCGCAAAAGCTTCATGTATTTCCCAGGAATCAATATCAGAAAGCTTGAGCCCAGCTTTGTCCAGAATCTTGGGAATGCCATAGGCTGGTCCGAGAAGCAGCTGGTCCACGGGGTCCTGCAGACAAGTTTTAGTATTAGAAATAAATAAAGTTGTAAACAAATAAATGTTACTAAGTAATCCTCTTCCACACACATATTGATCATAATTTAAAGTAGTGAACATAGAAATTTCGTTAATGTTTATTTATTAACTTAAAATGCTAACAGTATGGAGTAATTTATACTGACAAGTATCAATTATAGTAAATAAGGATATTATATTACAAAATTGTTCTTTCTTGTTATATTAATGAGAAATAAAAAAAATAGTTTAAAATCCTACCTGAGCAACATAAGTGAAGTCTCGTAGATAAGCTTTAGGCTTGAGACCGAGCTCTTTGGCCTTCGCCTCCGACATGATGAGACAGGCTGATGCACCGTCCGTCTGTGTGTTTACATATAACAATAAATATACATAAGAAATGCTAAAATAAAGTGTAACGTTGAGTTCCATCACTCAACCCGCAATATTTACTTATGCTAAACTTGTTTTATATGAAAAAACATTACTTTAAGTAATGTTTATCACATAATTTATATGTTACGACGAAATTGATACTAATATAATATATTTTTTTGCACACAGAACTAAAAAGAGAGGAAATTTAAAGAATAATTTTCTAACTAATTCAGTTTGATTTTAACAGTAGTTACCAAGAACGATGCATTAGCTGCAGTAACAGTGCCGTGGGGTTTAATGAAAGCTGGTTTCAGTTTAGCGAGCTGCTCCGGGGCGGACACTCGGATGCCGTTGTCCTTCTCCACCAAGCCATCTTTGCCTTCCACTGAAAAATAATTATAATAACACCAATTATGAAATGGGGCGAACAATAAATAAGTAGCATGAAGCGTGTATTTGTTTTTATTTTTGTAACGTTCATATTACTTTAAAACATTTTATTCATGCAAAAAAACATGAAATTTAAATAAAAAGCTTTATTTTGTCGGGTTCATTTTACAATAATAATTGAGTATTCTCTATTTCCCACTGTGCTATGCAATACTACACATACTCCGGTATCCTCATACCTGGAATGCTACAGGACAACAAGGAGCTCCTTGACATATATGATGAAGTCTCCGCGGTACCAGATACCCGGACAACATAACATACAAGTAGCTCACCTTTAACAGGTATGAGGTCGGTAAAGTAGCCTTTGCTCTGCGCCTCCGCGGCCAGCGTGTGTGACCTCAGCGCGTACTCGTCCTGCTCCGCGCGGGATGCCCCGAACGCCGCAGCTAAGCGGTCGGCACTGTGACCCATTGTTTCACCAGATGAGAACTCCGCTACAGCTGGGAGCTGTGAAAGGTAAATATAGAGAATCAGCAAACATTTTTTTTTTTACGTAGGGACAAAGAGGTGTAGAGACTTCGTTGGTTATTCTTTGCCAAATCTTTCACTTAAACTAACACATCGGGCTTTAAGAAATCAAACTCAATTTCGCCCTTCTTTTATCAGGCCAGAAATAAGGATTATTTAAACATTTTTCCCTCGAACTGGAATCATGCCCGTTTAGTTATCATCTCAAGTACTAATATTAGCATGATACAAAATAGAAGGGTCAGCGATGGGCTTAAAAAGTTACATACCTCAGGTGCAAAATAATCAGGTCGAATAGAGGCCAACAAGGACAATCTCTGCGCCGGCGTCTTAGCACGGTTGAGTCTCAGCAATAGAGATCTCATTTTCCTAGAATGACGTATCGGGACATCGGACATGAACTCAGCACCGCCGGCCACGATCACGTCGTACGCACCCGCGGCGATCATGCCCACACCTAGGGATCGGACATGTTTGATTTTTTTATATAATTTTTTTATCATCCTTAACTGTTACAATGAACGGAGATAATCAATGTTTAACAGAATCTGTTTTCCATTTTCTGTCCATGTTAGAAGCATTGCGTATTGTAGGTCGAACCTAATGTCGTGCAGTCTTAGGGGAGCAGGAACAGGATTTAAATATAGTTATTTACCTGAATGGAAATCGACCCGACTGCATTTATATTCAGAAAATGTTCCACTATGGCTTCTTATAGATTAAACATAAATTTTACTATAAACCACACTTACATTCACCCATAGAAATTTTCAATTCTTAATACATTATCAACTATTTGGGATATTGAGAATAAAATAATTGTAACCCAATATGCTATGCACATTCCTTAATATATCCTTAACGCTACACTATCCACTACCCATCCGCTAAAAACCAATTAATCAATAAAAAAATTAAATAAATTTATAGGTCACCTGTAGTAATAGCCTGGTTTGAAGATATACAGGCCATGGTCACAGTATGAGCGGGTGTCTTATCACTGAAGCCTGCTGCTAGAGCAGCCTCACGCCCAATGTTTGATGTCTTCACCTCTTGAATAACGGTGCCATACACTATGTAGTCTACTACATCCTTGGGTATGCCAGTTTTTTGGAGAAGGCCCCTTTACATAGGAAAATTATAATATATTCATATACAAAAGAGCATGATGAGTAAAATAGTATTTATGTAAGTATTAAAAGTACTTGTTAAGATATAAAAAAGAGAAGTATTTGTTTTTACTTGTGCCTTCTTTGGGGAAAAACAATACAGATACTTAAAAATTATTATTATATTAAAAGACTTTTGTCATAATTAACCCACAGAAATATCAAAATTTTGATGCATTTTTTAAGTTGAGGCTTTTTACTGGCAACTGATAGCACTTTTTTTAAAATTACTAAAACCTAAAAAATATGTTAGTTGTGTTTAAATCATTTTCCAGTAAAAAAATAATAATATATAAGTAATTATTGCTAAATACATATTTTAAGTTATTACTGTGCAAATTCCAAGATAATATCTAATATTAATTCTAAAATAAAGAAATATTAACATACTTTATAAGTTAATATTTCCAAGTATACTATAATGTAAGTTTTAATATCAAGTCTTTAACACACATACACATTCATTAGAATCTTTGTAAACAGAATGATTGGTGCTACAGTATATAGTTATTGATATTTTTGTCCACTTAATAATCCTATTAAAAAATTAAATAATATAAAAATAATAATATTTACATTATTAACAAGTCTTGATTTTATGAATTAAATTATATTAAAAGGCCAAAGCCTTGAAAATAAAATTCTTATATACATACAATAGATAAAAATATAAGAAAAGGACATTAATTGTAAGAATATTGTATATGTACAATGTATTATTAGATACTCTCACAGAAATGGTTAAAAAAATATTAGCCATACATGTTTTTTGTTATTTAAATGTAAAGCAGTAGGACCTATCGACTGGAATAAATAAATAAAACTTTACAGTAGAGCCTATTGAAGTTCGACATGTTAATAATATATAATTATAATATTTTTTTTTCTACATGTGGACATATATAAATATATACAATTAAGCTATGAAGGATTCACCTTTAAAGTCGCAGATTTTCACATCTGATAATGTTTATAGGGACAGGTGAAATATTGTTATACTACAAGTACATACAAATATGTTATACTACAAGTACTAAAACCTAACCGTTAAGAAAATATATTTTTTCATATTATTTCAAGCATAATTATTTTTTCTATTATCTAAAGTCTTGTAAATAATACATAATTAAAAGTGTCAAAAGCTACACAACTTAGTGTTAAGATATTTTATTCAGTTTTTCATCAAAAACTCAAAAGCAATTATATATGTTCTACAAAATGTTTTATTTTAACTTTATATTAGTATTTTATGTGAGTGCGATATTCATACTTACAATAATGAATGTCTGGCAAGTTCATGTGGCATCATCTTGGCATAGTCAGTGAATGATACAAGAAAAGGTGTCCGGACTCCATCTACCAGAACAACATTTTTGCCAGTCTTATCTGGAAGACTTTTTTTTTGCTGCAATGCTGCTCCCACACTTAAAGTGCGTCTGGTGGTGTCTAAGACATGATATAAGAAATATTGTTATTTTATATATATTTTCTTTTATTACTACAAAAAATTAATTATCAATATAAGAAAAGCCTGAAATATAAATATGGCATGATCCATTTTTTGTTAAATTATTCAATAAATAGTTGCCGCTATGCCAACTCCCGAAGTCCAAAGTTTACTTTCAAAGTATTAATATACTATATTATTAGTTAAAACTCGAAAAATTAATAAATCGAAAAAGACTTTATTTTAATTGACAATATTATTTACTAATACATGTTAAAATTATAAATTTTAATATTAAAAATAAAGTTATAATTACCAAATTTCACTGTAGAAGTAGGGCGAGTTGCTTTAATTAAACTTTTTGCGATTTGTGATGCCATGATTTCTTTTAGACAAGTGCCGGTTTACGATAAGTTTAATTGCTATTTCTGTAAAATAAAATAAAACTTCTTTAAAATAATTACAACTATAAAGATCTAACTATTAAAGCAAAAGTTGGACTCTGACCTGTCAGTAGAAGACAGCTACATGAACATGTTGATAAACGTTCAAAAATGAAAGACATTAATTAGTTTTTCTTTCTAGATAAAATAAAAATAAAAAAATATATATATATAACTAATATTTTTACTAATTAAGTATACCGCAATGTTAATAAATTAATTACTAACACATGAATAGGAGAAATGAGGAGTAATTTAGTTATATATTTAATAAACAATATTTTTAATTTTTTTATTTAACGTAAACTTTTATATTAATATAAATTTGTGTGTGAAATGATATTTTATTAATTTTTTATGAAGATAGACAACAGTTATATATAATTGTGTCGACAAAAGACTATAAAACGCGGGTAGTTAAAAAATTGGTTAACTTTATCCATTCCATGATTTTTATCTTTCGAATTCACAAGCCGTTGCTCACAATATTAAATTGAGTTTATTTTCAATAAAATAAAAAATAAAAATTAATAAATTTTTCCTAAGGAAAGCTTTGTATAACAGAAGTTTTAATGAGCTATTAAGAAAACTACATTTTTAGGTAAGTGAATTAAATATAAGTAATCTATACAAATACTTAATAATTTTTATTTTTAATTAGATAAACTTCTTTTTTATTGATGATCGTTTTGTATAATATATATGTATTCATTTTCATTTTAGCCTAGTGTATAAAATAGATGATCAGAAAATAAATGTAGATCATTCTATTTCTTCACTATTTTTATAACGGCAAATATATTTATTTATCGCGACGGTTTAACTAGTCATTGCGGGTGTAATATAAGTGTTTTAGTAAAAAAGTATAGTATAAATGTTTTTATATACTTTTCTATAGTAATAAAATGATAAATAAATTAGGATGGTGGTGCTGTTTATTTTAATGACGTGGCTAGTGGCGTGTTCAGCGCAGTTCCATGATGAATTCCAGTCTTTCGATCCAGAATGCCTCAAGGAGAGTGTATTCCATTGTGTAGATGAAAGTTGTGTACCTCTGGAATATTATTGTGATGGAAAGTATGATTGTAAAGATGGCAGCGATGAGAACTTTTGTAGTAAGTTTATTATATATGTAATATGTATACTTATATCATAAGTGTTGGTAGGACATACTATAAATATTTCAAACTTATTTATTATTTATTAGTCTTTTCTTTATTTTTTTTAAATATGCTGGTGTAAAATTAATTTTATTTATCTACCTACTTGGAATAAATATGTTTTTGAAATGTCATTGAATCCACTATAAAATCCTTAATTTTAAACACTGCTTGAAGATGTTTTTTTGTTAAAAATATTTTAAATTACGAATTCTATAAATATAAGCAAATATATTTTATTTATAATTATAATTACTACATGGCACGGTAGGTAGATGCAACCTCGTATTCAGGGCTGCCACGTCACGGGGTTGATGGAGTTTAAAAAGTCTTAGTCTTATATTAAGGATTTAACAATAATTATTATTTGTTAACAAAATGATAGCGGACCACACTCCCGACACGCAGCAATGTAACTATACGCATCAGTTCCTATGCAACGACGGTCGCAAGTGCGTGCCAAGTGTGTGGGTATGCAACAACGAAACCGACTGTTATGATGGTAGCGATGAATTTAATTGTTCTATGCCCGTGGAATATGATAATGTAAATATTTTTTTTGTAATATTATTTAGAATAAGACTTACTTTTATGTATATATTTAAATATTTAACTTAGTAAAGGTATTTTATTCCATTTTTTAGAATCCGAATTTATAAAGAAAATAGTTTTTTTAAGCAACATTTTAATTTATAAAAGCCGTTGTTGGACAGCATTACAGTGTCTGACTGTAAGCGTAAAAACTAAAAAAAATCCTTTGATAACACACACTGTTCATAGTTTTTTGCTCGCTGTTTATCTCAAGTCTAAGATCGATCTCGAGATGCAGTTTTCATTCATAGGTATATTATAGTTTATGAATGAAAACGACATTTCAAGATCGATCTCAGATTTTTAGACCGGTTTATAAAAACGGCCCAAAAACTGCATTGAACTGCACATTCTTACTGCTTGCGTTGAGGTATTAGATGACTTAAATTTACCAGGACTCGTTTTTAGGTACGATACGTAAATTAGGTTTTTCATTAAATTTCGAGCTCAAGAAAAAAGTTCACTTTGAGACCAGTTGTGACGCAGAGGCACCAAATGTGGGACTGTAAATGCGGCAGGTTGTAGGTTCGAGTCCTAATCGAGATCTAAGTTCCCAGGATCCTTCTGCTTACCCTGCCTTGTGTGGGATACAGAGTGAAGTTTTAAAAAAAATGCCTTGTAAATACGATATTACTCTAGAGAATATTGACATTGCAATTAAAATAGATCTTTAGCGTTTATTATCTCTTTAGGGTATTTCCAAACAGATGTAATAAATATTTTTAACATGTTATTTCATCGAAATAGATTTCATAAAACTTGAGGAAACCAAAAAATATATTTTACCATTTCAGTCAACGTGTGCTGGTTTTTTGTGTGATGATAACAAAAAATGTATATCCAAGTTCTGGACGTGTGACGGTTATTACGACTGCGATGATAAGTCTGATGAAGATATTAATAAAACTTGCCGTGAGTTTCTTATAAATCTATAATATACATATAAGTAGTATTTTCATAGGCAACTATAGAATGGTTTGTAACATTAGATGGATTAGGATTTTCAGGACGGCGGAAACTAACGCCGCGCTTTATATGACAAAAGTAAAAAGATTTTTAAATTAAATATTTTATAAGAATCATTCCAAATAAGTTAAAATAATAACCGTAATCGATATAATAAGCTTGAAGAGTTTTTGTGGTCATACACGCCACATAATGTCAGGAATTACTGATTCGAATATTCGTTGTGTACTTAGTCCATTCACCGAAAAGGGCCATAATAGTCTTTATAACATCACGTCAATCTTTACTATGCTAAACACTGTGACTGAGACCAGAGTTACCTTCCGCTCTTTCTTAGAACAAGTCTTGTATCATACATACATAACTCTTAGTAATATCTATTTGACCACAATCTCAAAGCCGTAGGTAAAAGATAATTTTTTTGGCGTCACGCTGTATCTTGCGCTCAGCAGTGTAAGCACAGGGCACCTAGTGTTAAGACACTCCGTTCATTTTCCGCCGAATTCTAGAGGCCTTGCGTATTGAGTGGCGAAACGCATTGCCGTGCTGTATCTCGACACCGGCGTGAAGCAAATTGAAACATTAAATATTTCATTT
>DWAN01001662.1:0-17126 GCA_018230445.1 Heliconius hewitsoni | reverse complement strand
ACAAACATCCATACATACTCACAAACTTTCGCATTTATAATATTAGTAGGATATAGTAATGGAACATTTTAGTAAAAATATAACTCTCTAAAAGATACTAAATATTAAATTTAAAAAAAATCTACACCTATAAATCGTCTACAAATAGAACGCTATACAAACATTATGAACCTGCTTAACTTAACTTTCCAAATAGTTGACGGGTGCACCTAAGCCGTATAAGTTAGCTTGTAATTGAAAACTGTCTAACTTATGCTCGCCACTTGAGAACACTGGGAGGTTTGTTCTAGACATATATTGGCTTAGACTGCAAGTGGTTGCTTATGATAACGATACTATTTATATATTTAATAATTGTACATAATTTCTTAATAACAGTTTATATATTTAAAGGCCGTTGTCGCGCAGGAGCAATGACGTGAGACTGTAAACGCGTTGGTTGTGGATTCCATTACCATTTGCGGAACGAACAATTAATTATTATTGGGAAAATGTCTTAGCACTAGAGTTTCTGGTTCTCTTTGCTTATTGCCTTTGCCTAAAAATAATATCATTAACTTTTTGTTCAACTTCGTTTTATTCAGCATTTATCAAAATAAGCAGAGAGTATCTAAATTAGAGACAATGTGTGTTATGTGGCAAAACTGCCGTCACACTGATAACTAAAAAAAATAATCATCACCGTCACAATCAGACGATGTATCACTCGCCAGGTTGACTTCATTTTTTTATATATTTTTTTCAGTAAATTCGAAAATATTATAAATATATCTGGTTAAAGGTCAATTAAAGTCAAGGTCTAATAAATATTAATGGGTAACTTTTGATTTAAGTTAAGAATCGTTGAATTTGTTTAATACCTCAGATTTTCGCTAACAAAAGAAAAATGAAGTACATACATAATAGCTAACAAACGAAAATAAACAAAAATAATATCTCAGATGCCAGCAATCGTAATATTTGAAAATTAATATTTGAATATTTTATTTTAAATTTATAACAGATATTCCGAATATCAGAAAGACAGTAACATTGACGGGTGAATTTTAAAAAAAAATCGTACATTTTTGAAAAATGGAAATTGGTCCGAAAATTTAAAATAAAGAACTGACAAGTGCCAGACTACCTGTCACCGTAACATGGCTTACTGTCTAAATCGTTTAACTCGCCGTGAATAGAAAATCTTTTTGAAAATATAGCAACAGATGATAAAATTTAATATACATTTCATGAAAAACTTGAATGAATATTTGATTACAACAATTTTTATATACTTTCTTATTCTTATTATGTGTTTTAATTTCTGTTACTAAAAATTTTTATTTAATTTTCACGTTTATTTTCCTCTTATAATAGAGTAGACAATGAGAAGATAGTGTGAAGACACTCCGTTTCCGGCTTTTCGTAAGAATTTGAGACATTATAATTATGTTGAGTAGTGAAACTGGACGCCATGCTTTGTCCTTTCCAATAATTGCCTTGAGTTCGTACTCGGAACACAAAATAATGCTTATCAAACCTACAATCATCCACAGTACAGTACAGTCAGAAACTGCCGCACTGCGCCACTACGGCGTCACAAATTTCTTATATTTTCTTAAATTTTTATTCTGTTCTATATTTTTAAGCAATATTCTATTTTATTGCTTACATTTGAGAGCTTATTTAAATATTTACTTCAAGCAACAATTTATTAACTATAAATTATTTATATACAGTTTGTTAATATACACACACTAAGAAATTTAAGCTTATTTTTTTATATATAACATAATAATTTGATTTATTTGATTTACATTATAAAAATGTTAGTAATAAAACAACTAAATATAAAAAACATATTTATATGACATTTTTTTTCCTTTTACATACCTTCAATTGAAAAAAAACAATATATAATGAGAAACAATATATATAAAATACAATTCATTTATTAATTTTTTTTACAAAACTTTAAAGCAAGTTTAGCAAATGCTAATCATTAATAAAAAAATATGCCTACAAAATTTATATTCATTTTAATTTCAGGAATTAAAACTAAATAGCTATACTAAGCTTGTTTAAAGTTTCATTCTTATTCTCCTCTGCCGGTATTCGAAACATAGCAAATTTAGTGGCGGAACTCAACAGCGCATTACAATCATTTATTTAGTTTAAATTAATAAATTTATTGTATATACATAATATATGAATATGGCTATACAACGTACAACTAATTCTCCTTTGGATGCTATAAAAAAATACATTCTAAAAGGTATGAAATAATCAGCTTTTCGCTGTATCCTGCACACAGCTGGCCAGAAGAAACATATCGTTAAGAGACTCAATACCTCATTTTCCGCAGAATTCTGAAGGCTGCCGTATTGAGTGGCTGAACTCAATGCCGCGCTTTGCCTTGACACCAGAACAAAACAAAAAATAACAATTTTTATTTCCCCGAATGGGAATCGAACCCACAACCTGTCTGGTGTACATTCACACTTTGTACTCCTGCGCAACGATAGGCCTCAAAAAGATCTTACATACAAAAGTATAAAAAGTTCTTACATAATTACATTTTTATCTTGTAAATGCATTGAAATTTCATCTGTTGAGTGAAATGACCAAAACTGGGATATATCTATACATTATAATTAACACTAATAAGGTAGTAATAACAATAATATATATGATATATTTTTAAAAAATACTGATTTCTATTATGTTATTTATTTAGAAAACGTATAACGTAGCGCGAATCGAATTCGCGCTATGACCACTGAGCCATACGTTCATTCCTAAGTGTGAAATAACACTTTAAAAAATGTTCAAAATATTCTATTATATTTCCCATTACTCTAACTTGTCCTCACGCTAAAGACTGTGTTTTAGAATAATAATTATAACTAAACATTAAAAAATATACATTTAAATTGAGCTTTTAAAGCTTATTTTATTAATAATCGATCTCCAAAAATAGAAATTAAATTATATTTATATTTTCAATAAAAAAAAATAATAATAATTTAACTAATATCGACAACTATAGAACATTTACTATTAACTATATTTACACGCTTATTAAAGAAAGTAACATTTTACACCCAAACTTACAATAAACTAGGATCTCGTTAACATTACGTTTCCAATCTACTTTGACTAGTGTGCCGTGATGGTTCGCTAGAGTCGTCGGGTTTCGCATTGTCGCTTAGTACTGGTCGTGCTGAAATAAAAAAAAACAATTTTCTATATAACAACGTAAATATTAACTAAATAGTTAATATATTAATTAGAAATTTGTTAATTGATCAATCTTTTATCGAATCCTTTATCGAATAATGATAGTGGAATCGATTTTCATATTCATAGTACTCTTGTCTCTTTGACGTGTTCAAAACTAAATTTGACATCCGGTTCCGCTTCCGCTTTGTAATACCTTTTTATATAAAAGTAATTAAATAAAAAACAATTCAGAAACATTGGCATAAAAACTATTGAACATTACATCTCTATCAAAACAAGTTGAACACCGAACATTTTGATGTTAAACCATCTCACAGCGCTCGAGAGCCCCGTCTGATTTGAACAACTGACCCAGTAAAAGGAAAAGGCTGCACAATATCGTTTTACCAACCGTTATTGGCTGCCTGGAACTTTACAAAGCACACAAAGTAGGAAATGAAATGGCTGTTAATTCTTTGTTAATTAAACAGATACATATACGGATACGTATTTTTTGTTGTGTATAGAATTAAATAGATAATATATATGTGACTATATGTGACTGGTTACTTTGCTATTTTCATATCTTTTAAGATTTATATCATACAATAATGGGATTTAAAAGAAAGAAGTTTTGAGTGCCTCAATTCATCGTCGCGTTTTGCCTTGTTACCAGATCGAAGAAACGAAAAATTAAAAAATTATAATTTACTTAAATTAATTTCCCCGGATGGGGATCAAACCCACAACCGTCGCATTTACAGTCACACGCTTTTGCCACTGCGCCACGACGGCCGCACAAGCCTCTATCACAATAAGTAATACATAAAGTATATACCAACAACCCGTTTACCAGTACATAAGAAGCTGCATCACTATCGCTAACTCCGTGAAAGTTTAAGTATGTTGGAATCTTCTTAAGAGATTTACATATACGTGTTCTAATATATAAACTAAGAGGATTTGGATACTCACCGAACATTCTGAGCAATATCTTCTCTATACCGTGAAGAGGGGACTCAAATATTATGCACAATAGCATGGCAAGGAAGAATGTTAGTATTATGTGAGATATCGCATTCGCCGCCTGGAAACAGAACAAATATTTAATCTACTTGGTTTCTTTCTATAATTTTGTTACGGCTTTGCTGTATTTCGCATACAGTAGGGTAAACAGAGAGAACTTAGTGTTAAGACATTCCGTTGTCTATTTTCCGCCAAATTTTGGAGGCATTACGTGTTGAGTGGCGAAACTCAACATCGCGCATTGCCTCGACCTGATGACAAGACAAAGCGCGATGCTCAATATTTAAAATTTAAAATTTGTAATCAATATATATACTACTTTTTATAGAAAGTTAGTCTCTTTTCAAATTTTTAGTAGCGGCTCCATTTGCGCTAGGAGAGTCAGATTGAACTTTATAGTGAAACACATGGCTTTCCATTTTCTATCTCTTTTCTGGGATATTGAGATAGGTTACACAACGCTATGATTTATGTTTCTATTTAATAAATCATTGATTTTTAGCTTTATACTGTATTCTGTAGTTTGCAATGAAGACAAAAGGACCAGTTCACCAACCAGTTTTCGAGACATTGCGTGTCGCGTGTCAGTACACAATGCCGCACTTTATCTTATTACCAGAACGAGGAAATAAAAATAATTGGTTCCCTCAAATGTTTCACAATCGTGGCGTATACAGTAAGAATGCACACTGTACATTCAGTGCAGTACATAACATTAAAACTTAAAATCTCAAAAATGCCTTAAAAATATAAAATTCTTATAAAAATAAAATAAAAAAATCAGCTTAACGCTGTATCTCGCACACAGTAGGGTAGGCAGAGGGAACCTAGTGTTAAGAGACTCCGTTCCCCACTTTTCGCAGAGTTCTGGAGGCATTGCTTGTTGAGTGGTGGAACTCAGCGCCGCACTTTACCTTATAAATATTTCACATTCTTGCTTTACTTTATAAATATTTCACTTTCTCGAGTGGGGCTCGAACCCACAACCAGTCGATTTTACAGTCACACTCTGTGCGTCTGCGCCACGAGTAGCCTCGAAAAATTCTTAATATAAAATTCTTATCAATATTCAAATAAAATATTAGCATAAACTTACCACAGTAAAGAATGTGATATGAAGAGGATGCCTCAACTGCCCTACGTAGTATAACTCAATGACCCCGTTCACCAAATAAGCGCAGAAAGTCAACCGAGCGATGGGCACTAAGAACTTCCAGTTTAATAGCTTTCCTAGGAAACCTGCAACAAGTGAACACTTTTATAAACTTCTATATTATAATATTTAAAATGATTTAGCTGAGTTACTCTTTCTTTATTCACTTATATTAATTTGATTTCTTCGTTCTTTTTTCAGTTTCATATTGATATGATAATTATGTGATATCAGATTGTATCCTTGTCCTCTGGATATATCACAGTTAGTAAAGGGAACCTAGTATTAAGACATTCCGTTCGCCCTTTTCCATTTCATTATCGAGAGATTGCGTATTGATTAGCGAAACTCAACGCCAGGTTTTGTTGTTACCAGTCAAGGGAAATGAAAAGAATTCTTTCCTCTGAGTGGGAATCAAACTTACAACCATCACGTTTAAAGGCAGATGTTGTACCATAGCGCCACAACGGCCTCAGGCCTCAGACAAGACTACCTATCTATACAACATTATATATATTTTATGTGTGAATGTTGATAGGTTGATAATACAACCATACCATACATACATAATTTAATAAAAAAACAACCGTTAAAATTAGAACACGCGCTTGACGCCGTAGGCCGTTTCATATGAATATTATATATGAAAGCTTTTTTTTATAGTTGGTACTCTATAAAATATATACTCTAAATAAAATTGCTTTTTAGTCCTTTATTAAAATACAATAATAATTATTGTCTTTTAATTTGTTTTAGTTTGTGTTTTTTATTACGATTTGTATTTTACGTTGTAACATAAAAAAAACAACACAAAAAAAATCTCACACCCTGTCAACTTTCCATGTCCCCATATCTTTACCCCACAAGCCCAGTTGCGATATCATTAGGTATCATTGCGTTATGCAGTTAGGCAATATATTGTTTTAACCGACTTCTGAAAGGGGGAAGTTGTCAATTAGAATTTATTTTTAATGTTTCTTAGCTCAGAACTTTTGACTGGGTGGACCGATTTTGATGATTTTTTTATTCGAAAGCTGGTGCTTCCCATGTGGTCCCATTTGGTTCATTTCTGATAATTAACATTATTATTCATAAGAAAATTACAATAGTCTGAAATTTGCATTAAGTATATGCCCGACAAAAGGACGAATAAGTCAATATCACGCTAAACAATTTTGATCATATTTGTATATTGGAAAGGATACACTTCAAGAGTAGTCGGGTAAGAGTTTGGGTAGTTTCTGATTGTGGAATCCAGTGGCAGTCGGTTTTTTTTTTGTTAAAAATTGTTTAAGATTTACTCTTATATCCCGCATATAGCAGGGTAAGCAGAGGAAACCTCTGTGCTAACTGCTAAGGCACTCTGTCTCCGATTTCTGTCGAATTTTCTATACATTGCGTGATTAAAGTGTGATAATTCTAAATGGAAATATAATATTTATAAATTGAAAAATGTTTTTTTAGTGGAAAAATGCGATTTAAAATTACCAATTTAAGTGCGTAAAGGGATGATTTTAAAGTGCAAAATTGCAAAAAAAAACTATAAACAGGAACGCCGTTCTTTCATTTCATTATATATTCTAAAGCCATCCAATAAGCAAAATGGGACCATTTAATGCTATGAAATATTACAACCGTTTCTTATGCCGCGTTATCCTCTTCCATTTCACTAGATCTAAATGCGCGAAAAACAAATCATAGCTGATCGATAGTCGTTTTGTCTTGTCTTGGATATATAAAATTCGTTTACCTTTCTGCTTTTATTTCGTATACGATATATACTACGTATTTTTGTGGACGCCAAATATTATTTTAATATTAACCTATAAACTAAAAGGACTTCTAGAAAGAAATAAAAACTAAAAAAATTTTTTTTTTACCTCCATTTCCAGTAGCACAGGCAATAACAAGCCAGCCATTCGCAATACTCCAAGCAAATTTATGTAAAGAAATATACGCGGCTGCTTCAATAGAACTATACTGGTACCACTCTTGATAGAATAAACTCACAGAGAACGTCGTCACTGTGCCTAATGTGACACTGGTGATCCAACCGAAGGTCTTCAGAAGATTTGAAAATTCATAGCTAAAAATAAATAAAAAAATATTTTTAGGATTCAGTATCTCAAAACAAAAAAAAACTGATCAAGAGCGATTCAGGCTCGCCCAACAAGGAATCCGTACTGATTTCAAGATTGGAGGTAACGGGAAGAACATCTTTTGAAAGTTAACAAACTTAAATTACGCACTCACGCATTGTGCACTGTTTTTGTATGCGAGAACTACTAATAATATAAGTTTGCAATGATTTTTTTCAGTGTTATTATTTTTGAATATCTATAAATTTTCATTTTTCGGATTTTTTTTCTTTTATTTGAATTTACTGTTATATCATTATTAACTTAAACTTATTAAAGATACAGAAATAATTCAAAAAATTCACTCAAAAAGATTGTGAGCAGTCATCTGTCACCTGTCATCCGTCACCCGTCGACTAATCTAGTGATCAATGACAGATATACTGGTTGACGCAAAACGATGGATTGAGTGATAAATGTATTTTAATAGTCACTACAGTGCATCTTTACACACAATATTAAAAAAACAAGACGATTTTTTTCATGTAATAGCAAAAATATAAATAGTTGTAATAAGTTCTTTGATTTTCACGATTATTAAGCATTTTAAATGAAACTATTTTTAATCGGATTAATAATATATTTAGGATTATACATTTTTGGAATTTTTGCAGTAGTCCGAAATGGTGACCACGGGCGATTTCTAAGAATGTATAATCCCTTATATACGCGATTAATCCGGTTAAAATAGTTTCATTTAAGATATATAAATAGCTGATTTATTTATTTTAGTTATGGCGCTGGTAGATGAAACGTGGCTTTAAGTTAGGCCAAAATTTAGCGGACTCGCAAAATTTTGCGGACATTTGTGAACGTAGTGTCTTAACACTAAGATTTCTGAAGAAAGAAATCTGGGAAAAAATATGGGAAAAAATATGGGAAAGATAGCAGAAGCTAAAAAAGATATAACTTTTTTTTTATATATTATGTTAATCAAAAACTTACTTTTCCTTTTGAATTCGATGTAGTATATATCCAGTAAGAATACCCATGAAGTACGGTGTCATCTTCATATGTGTTCTTATATATGCTCCAACGAAATAATAATTTGTTGCGAAGTCTGTGAACTCCCTGTAAAACAAGATTTAGATGATTTTTTATGGAAATTATAAATTGCATCCATTTTTTTTCCTAAAAAATGATTAAAAAAATGCCTTATTTAGGCCGCTTATGGCTGTAATGATATCAAAAACTTTTTTTTTTTTATTTTATTGTCTTTTTAAATCTTTATTGGATTGTGAACACGATGGTTGTGGGTTTGCTTCTCATTTCAAGAAATGCCTGTTTCAGACCTAATATAGACACAGAGTAACTCATTACTCACTTCTTAGGAGACACGTATAAAAGAAAATATTCATGCTTTTAGTTTGTATAAGCTGATTCCAAATAAATACTAATAAATTTGAAAATGGCTCAAACATTTAATCCAGACTTCCATTTTTCATTTCATAAGCAATGACACTATAATGAAAATTTCTTCTCCAAAGCCCCTAGTAATATAAATATACCGAGGGGTTGTAACACCCCTCTTACATAAAAACTAAGGAAAAGAAAACACAATAATAAAACTTACTTTGCATAAAACAGCAGCGTTGGATCCAATTTGTCTTTATACGTAATGACAGACGGAACGGCGAGAGATGTGATAGTAGCGATAGCGGCTACTATGGGGCCCATCCGCCTGAAGTGCCACAGACTGTAGATAAAGATGGGTGCTATAAAGAATAATTGGGTATCCACTGCTAAATACCACGACTGGAACATACACTGTGGAGAAAAATATTTTTTTTAAGTACTTGTATACTTTTAATTTTATATTTGTATTTTCTATCCAAGAAAATTCTCGATTCCCCACTCTGAGAATTGAAATATTTAGTATTATCATTTTCTCTCTCTGATGACGAGGCAAACCACGGCATTGGGATCCGTTGATCCGAGTTTGTGTAAACATAACACAAAATAATAAATTAAACAAATATATGTTTATGGAAAATAACCAGTTTATTTGTATATGAATACATTACATTACAAATAATACAAAGATTTTTTTTTCCTTTACGCATATAGCAGGATGGGCCGAGGGAACCTTGTATTGAGATGCTTCGCTCCCCACCTTCCATACATTGCGTCGAAACATTACGTGCTCAGTAGGTGGCGTAGTAAAAAAATCATTAACCTAAGCGACGACCTCATATTAACCTCATAAGAACTTTAAAGTTACTAGTACTTTATAAATAAAACAAATAATATGAACTCACCAATTTATCCGTACCAACATAGTTGTTGACGTATAATATATTAGCCCACCACATATCTTTACATCTCTCTTGCTCCAATTGCAACTTGCCTTCCCATAGGGGCCCCTCCCCGATCTTAGGCAACCATGTCATATAGAATAGTATTACGACAAAATATGCTGGGGTGACTCTGAAAAGATTAGTCAATATAATAAATTTTAATTATTATATGCTATACTGGAAATTCGATCTTTTTTATATTATAGAATTGAGGCCATCCTGGTGTACGGCCTTATGTCCACAAAGGAGTGACTAAACACGATGGTTGTCATTTCGATTGCCATTCGGGGGATTGAAATAGTTACTATTTTCATTTCTTAGCTCTGGTGACGAGGCAAAACGCGGCGTTAAGTTACGCCACTTAACACGCAACGCTTCCAGAATTCGGTGTAAAATGTGGAACGAAACATTTTAATGGCAACGGAGTGTAGTTTCCCAGGATTCCTCTGCCTACCTGGTATGGGCGGGGTATCGAAAAATGGGGCCGTTGTGTCGTACTGGAACAATTTCCTAATAGAGTAAACGAAGTGACACTTTAACTTTCGCCACTCAATACGCGCTGTCTCGAAATTCATCGGATAAGGGAAATAGGGAGGTAAACCAATTTAAAAAATATTAATATGGTTTTAAATCTCACTGATTTCGTACCGTAGAATGTAGCTTCTACAAAATGCTAATTTCCGAGATCTAATTAAATTAAGAGCGGCATTTCATTACGCCACTTAACACGTATTTTTTCTAAACGTTCACTGCTTATCCTACAAAAAATAGAAGTGAACGGTAGGTATACACGTACCAAAGCAAGCAGTAAATTTTTATATGCATTTACGTACGACCGGTTATTAGGGCTACGTTTATTTGTACTATTTAAACACGTATAAAAAAAAATAGGTTAGGAGGAATCGAATTCGCGCCTCTTATACCAATGTTTCCAAGACAATTATCTAAAAATACTTTTCTATTCTTTGTGTAGTTTTTTAAGCTTCACGTCGTATTCCACATGTAGAAGGGTAGGCAGATGGAGCGTAGTGTTAAGCCTCTCCGTTCTCCACCAGCCAGGCCAGTGAGTCGTGGCGCAAGGGTACAAGCATTGACTGTAAATGCAATAGGTTGTGGGTTCGATTCTCACTTAAGGAAATTAAATATTTAATATTTTAATTTCTTCGCTCCGGTGTCGAGGCAAAGCGCGGCGTTGACTTTCGCTATTTATCACGTGATGCCTCCAGAATTCGCCGAAAAGTAGATTTTAATGGAATAACGGTTCAAAAATATGAAAATAACGTTAATTTATATTTTAATACGAGAATTGGCAGAAAGTCGGCTATAATAAATAAAATGATATGAACATTATGTATAATTTGATTATAATATAACAAATAAGTAATTAATAAAAACCAAACGTTAATTTCAAAAATTATATATGCAGCTTCACGCTGTATCCCGCGCTCAACAGAGTAGGCAGAAGGAACCTAGTGTTAAGACACTGCGTTCTCCACTCTCCGCCGAGTCCTGAAGGCATTGCGTGTTAAGTGGCGGTACTCAATAATATAATATATAAAATACTATAGTAATACGTTTATTTGATAAAGTAGTTCAATACGAGTCCTCGCAATCACGTACTGATGTGTGTGTATGCCGCGTTTATATCTTCATCCTACTACTACACAACTAACACAATAAAACTACTGACGAGATTGCAATGCAATAAACAGTTTCGATAAAATAAACTAGTTGTTTGTGATGTGACGACCTAATAGTGAATCTCGACATTTCGCTGTACCAGAGTATACTTAGCTAACATAGTGTAGACATTCCAAACCATAACGACATCCCCCGGAGTGGGAATCGAACCTACAACCGTCAAGTTTATAGACAGTTACTGTGACATTTGCATTCTTATACATTTTTATTTTACAGTTACTGTGACATTTGCATTCTTATACATTTTTCATATATATTTTTAAATTAAAGACTACTCTGCTATTTGTTTCCTATCCACTGACTCTCAAAACAGATTGCATTTTTAATCTATATTTATTTATATTTGTTTTTTCATCTTAACGCTTATAGAGTTCGTTCTTCAAAAGGAAAAAAGGAACCTTAAAGTAAAGGATAATTTTGTTGGCTTAATGGTCAGCGTCATTTATCTCAAGATCGCGTGGAAGTTTCATAGTTAATGAAGTGATATCTCACTACTTTGCACAACCATATCTGTGTAACATCAAAAAGTAGCAATACATGTAGAAATAAACAGCAAAATTATTATGAAAAACTCGATCATTTTTTTATATAAATATAAGATAGACAAGGGTTACTACTATTTCCTCTTCTTGATAAAAATGAAAATATATCATTTCACTCAGCCAAGTAAAACTTACAATTTGATATTCTCATATACTTTTGATTGATAAATTTTATATAAACAATATATAAAATTTTCTGAATATTGAAAATAGAATATTTTTAATTTAATAAGATTTTCTTTAGCTTTATATTGCACCCCACATAAAGCAATGTAGGCAGAGAGATCGTAAGACACTAAAATACTTAACACAACGCGCCTCTTGTTACCGGAGCAAGGAAATGAAAATAATTGATTTACCCAAGCAAGAATCAAACTTACAACCATCACGATCAAAAGCCGCTGCAATAGTAGCGTGGCGCAGCGGTACACGCTACACCACAAATACTGATTGTATATAATTACGTGTGATGAGTGTGAATCCACATATAATAAATATAATATAATAGAAATATAATATATAATTGAATAAACAGTATCATTTCAAGAAGACTCTTACATTCATTGATATCTAAATATCGTTTGAGTCAAAAAATAAAACGTCACATTTCAAACATTTTTTTAACCATTATCTGACAATCCCATAAAATAAAGTAAATATTTTTATAATAAAAACATTACTAACGAATAAAAATATTTATTAAAACATAGTAAGTAGCTACAACTGGGAATAGGGAAAACTACTTTTTGCCATATTTGCTCTACAGTAAATAGAAATAATAATAAAAGTCAAAATATTTATGGGTCCCGTAATACGTTTTCCCTTTAAAGGGACCCGACCTCATTTGTTCGGTAATATAAGAAAGGGAGTCTTACACAAGGCTTAAGTTGTTCATCTTATTCGAAATAAAAAAAATCAATTTTGATTTTCATAAACAAAAAAACTACATATATGTAAAAGCATGCGACTATAATTGTGACAGCTATGGTTTCAAATCCAAATCGGGGGAATTAAATATTTAATATTTTCTTTTCCTCGCTGTGGTAACAAGACAAAGCGTGGAGTTGAGCTGAGCCACTCAACGTACAATGTTTAGAGAATTTAGCAGAAATTGGAGAACGGAAGTGTCTTAATGGCAACAGAGTGGCTTAACATTCTCTCTCTGTTTACCCTGCTATATTCGGAATAGAGCGTGAAATTTAAAAAAAACACGTTTCCTCAACTAGAGATCGAACCCGCAACCATAACGGCCCCAACCAGACACTATATACATCACGATTACCTCGTTTTACCTTTTATAATAATTTATAATTTACCACCACTTTATAATTTACCTAAATGAAAGACCCTTAAGTTGTCGTACGGTATCAAAACAAGTATTTAACGTGTATACAAACCGCTATTAAACTGTCAATCGCACGCAATCTAATTATGTTACGAGGCCCTTCAATATTGATTTACACTAACTTCTATTCGAAAATATCAAAGGAGTAGAAATGACCCTAGCCTATTTTATTTTGTTTATTTTACATAAAAATGTTATTATTAATATTTTTTTTGTTAAAAAAATATTTTGTGCTTATAAATATATTTAAAAAACGTATAAAAAATTTGAACGTAGCGGGACTCGAACCCACGCCTCCTGATAACCGACCAGGTCCGAACTGGTTTTCTAAATAAGTATTTTTCTATCCTAAGCTTTCAAAATGTATAATAAAAAATATATATTTTGTGTATTATTGACACAAATAATCATATAATATATATTTTTATTTGTATACTTTGTATGGAACATCCGTAAGGTTCCCTTTGCCCACTCTGCTATGTGTGGGATACAGCGTGATTGTAATTAAAATCCCGCACACAGCAGGGTAGGCAGAGGGAACCTTGTGTTAAGACAATACATATTCATTCTGCACTCTTTATTTAAATAAACTCCATAAAAAAAATAACTCCATTAAATACACCTGCTACAAGAACAAAACAATCAACAATACAAAACATAAAACAAAATTGCAAAGCATCCAAGCAAAGTCAAAATACCTTACCTAATATAGCGGAAAACCAATATTGGCAGTACGTTGAGACGCCCTCTTCGTTTGTCCAGTTCAATAAGCAAGAGGCGGCTGAAGAGAAATGCACTCAGGAATAGGAAAGTATCCACTAGTAGCGTATTGTTCAACATGAACGCGTTGGTCGGGTCACGGATGAGCTGGAAGAATAATAAAAAAATGATTTATCATAACTATATTTTAGTGAGTGAAAGTTTTATTTTTGGTATTACGTGTGATGAGTGTGGGTTCAAATGTCGCTCAGGGTATAGATTACTCAGAAAAAATGTTGATATTTATAGAATAATAAAAAAAATTTTGAGTCTCTTATAGGTCTGATTCGTTTAGGTTGCATAGACTAGGTAAAGGCGAATAATTAGAGAGATGTGTGATTATATAAATCTAAATAAAATATTATTTTATTAACAATAAATAAACTGAATTGCCATTGCAATATAATCAGTATGTACGCATATAGCATCTGGTAGGCAGAGGAAACCTAGTGTTGAGACACTTTGTTTCCCACTTGCGTCCCCTGCTTTCCGCCTAACGCTTGAGGCATTTGTTTGAATATCTTTTATCGGGTATATTATTCATGATATAATTATGTATATACAGTTAATTAAATTCAGAATACTAACTATCATTTGAGATCTCATAAAAAAAATTCTAAATAAATAAATTTAATATATATTAAATACATATTACGCTTTAGATACCACTGCCTTTCCTTTCCTAACATACGTTTAACATTTGTGATAATGATTACGTCTTACCCGATCCCAAGCTTCAGCATCCATCACTGGACCGCTACCAATGAACAGGCAGGCATGGCCGGCGATAATGAAAAACATCGCTAGAGCCTTTATGCCGTTCACACATTCCAAGCCCAAGCTGTTATTTTGTTTAGTCGATAATATTTTCTTTGTGTTATTTATCAAAGAGAATGATACAATTAAATCATGTATGACGCTGTTCTTTCTTTTACTTGAACGCATCGAATATATTTCGTAGCTCGTCGTGAATAGGAGGAGTATTCCGAAAAACAAGATGATGCCTCTGAAATTGTTAAAATAAATATTTTAAAAAAGGTGACTTCAGCTGAAATAAAAAAGTGTAATAAGTAGATTTTAAAATAAAACTGAATTGAACACTAGGCTTTTGTAAAAAAACAATATATCTAATATTTCGCGTAAATAGCAAAAAAGTGGAGACCATTGTAAAATTGAAATAAATAATTATAATTTTAATCAGTTTTTACGTAACGTAACTTTTTTTTGTAATAATACAAAATATATAAAAAAAATATAAGCAAATATTTAAGTTAGATGTACATACAAAATGTCGTATAAAACACGACTTAAAAAATAATCATATACTTAAAGAATACTAACTAATTACTTACAAGAAAACTATATCGAGTTTGTTGACCGTAATAGGTTTCCTAGTATAACAGTCCCTTTCAGTGACCACAACGCCGGTAGAGTTGCCCACAGTGTGGGATAGCACGTCGCTCACGAACCCGGCGACGGCGCTCGCGTCGCACGCGCTCGGTACGCATACCGCCCAACGCAGTGTTTCTCCGCGTCCTGTTCTTATCTGGAAATTAATATATATGTAATATATATATATTATAATAATATATATATATTACATTATAATAATATGTATATTAATATATATGTTTCATATTATTTTTCCTTTTTCGTAGCGTCACATTTTATCCCACACAGCAGGGTAGGCAAAGGTAACATAGTCTATTCATTTAATTAATAATAAGATTATCCGCCGAATTCTGAAGGCGTTAGGTGTTAAGTGATGGAAGTCAACGCCGTGCTTTGCTTCGATACCAGAGCGAAAAAAATGAGAATATTAAATACTTTAATCCCTCGAGTGGAAATCGAACCCACAACTTTTTGCGTTTATACTCCATTGAACCTGGAATCTTAGAATCCAGGTTCAATGCCATATAATAATTATTACAATATATAATAATATTTATCAATTATGATTTTATTTTAATCATCTGTATTTAGGAAGGTACATATTTTTAAGTCCTAACTATAATTAAGGCTATAGTTCCTGATTTCTTTTAAAACAAGGAAGGACGTAAGTATATTAGATCTCCTGACTGCAGGTTCAGATTTCATTATGAAAGGAGAAAAGGGATCGGTTGACCTTCAAGAACAAATTTAAAGTTCGAAAAGCCGTAAGGACTTCCTGAAAATATAAAAAGTTGGATGATTTTAGAGGAGATGTAGGTATAATAAAAATTTACTGTGATAATTAAACAGAAACTTCGCCTCACCATCCCCAGTCATAAAATTAAAATCGTTCGCGGACCATATTTAGGCTTCTGTGGACCACGGGTGGTCTGTGGACCACTGGTTGGGAACTACTGCTTTAGAGCATAGCTCTTCTGTTCTTAGACAAAATATAATAATAGGCAAAAAAAAATATTTTTTCCAGCTTTACATTGTATCCTGTACGCTGCAGAGTAGGCAGAGGAAATCTAGTGTTAAGGCACTTCATTTCCCATTTTCCGCCGAATTCTGGAGACATTCTGTGTAATGTAGTAGTGGAACTCAACGCCACGGTTTGCTTCGTTACCAGAGCGATTAAATAAAAATATTAAATATTTTATTCCTATGAATGGAAATCCAACCCACAACCGTCGCGCTTACAATCACACGCTTGTACCACTGTGATGACGCAATAATTAGATACTTCTTTATTATTACTAAAATGACAAACTGCAATTTTATGTTCATAATTTACATATTTTCATAATAAAATATAACATAGCACAGTTCGGTTATAGTAAATTGGCAACAACTTCCTACTACCGAATGTAGTGTAATAATTTTGACAAATAGGATCAGGAAGTGGATAGAGGCAAATTATTATAATCGACGTACGTACGGATGTAAAATGTATATGTTATATTGATTTAAGATTTTTATCGCAACGCTAAACAATATATATATATATATATATATATATATATATATATATAT
>DWAN01001661.1:0-17132 GCA_018230445.1 Heliconius hewitsoni | reverse complement strand
TGGGGATCGAACCCACAACCAGTCGGTTTTACAGTCACACTTTGTGCCACTGCGTAGTTACAGTCATAGTAGTGACCAGTAAGTAGGTGGTGGTTGTAAATTTTTATATGACTTGAAATTTTAATATAAAAATACCTCAATAGATTTTAATTAATACTGCATCAATCACTAGAGAGCATCGAACGAGGTCGGACAATCATATGATGCTTGATCAAGCCTCGTCTTTAGTTGCGCAACTATGTATTTAATATAATACTAGCGACCTAATCGAGGCCTTGCCCACTTAAAGTAATTATTATAATATATCCAAATTATTGTGAATATATGTTATTCTGATATAAGGTGATGGTATATTAGTGTATAGTGTCATCTAAATCCGTTCAGTAGTTTTTGTGTGAAAGTGTAACATACATCCATCCTCACAAATATTTGGTTAGTCAAAACGCACCCTGTCCCTCGTGCTTGCAAAGGCGGTAGGTGGTGGGCGTGGGCGGGCGTGGCCGCGCTGCGCCGCCGCACGCGCCTCCTCCGCCGAGTAGCCCTCCATCATCAGAGAGGCCTCCAGGTAGTGAGGTTGCTTGTCCCACTCCAGGGAAATCGCTATAAACACACACAGAATGTTCTCATCTTTATATTATATAAAACATATTTATTTTTTACCAAGTTATATTGGGAGTGAAAGTGATTTTAAAAAGGTGAAATCACTATACGAGTATAAGCATAAAAAAGGGAAACCCTTAGCAGAAAACTTCCAAAAATTAACAACTTATTTTTACCAATTATTACCTATTTTAGTAGTTATACGTAATTTTTTTGTACACTTTATTAAATATTTGAACATAAATTTCCAAATTTTTGACGTATACTAATACAAAAAATTTACTGTAAAAATGGAATATTAAAAATTCTCTTCCTCTGGTGAGCATCGAACCCACAACCATCGCGTTTGCGGTTACATGCTCCTGCCAGCTGCAGCTACTCGGCACTCACCGTCGGAGCCGGGCGGCAGCGGCAGCAGCGGGTGCGCGGACACGCTGGCGTGCAGCGCGGGCGCGGGCGCGGGCGGGCCGGCGCGCGCGCGGAACGACCCCGACCTGCGACATCGGACAGAGGATGGTATGCCCCTAGGTATATATCATATACCTAATGTGTATAATACATCAATTATACTATATATAATTTAATAATCGAATCTGAAGTATTGACTTTTGTCAAAATACAATAATCTTAATCTACCTATCGATCAATCAATTTAAAATATAACATCCAAAGTAAGTTTTAACTTTGATAACTCGCACATTTTTTTCTATAACCATAAACACAATGATTGTTCTAAACATAATAAACGTCTTATTTATGGAACTAATATATTAAAACATAATTTTAATCACAATAAGAATTTAAATATTTATTTACAAAACTTAAATCTACATCAAGTCGTATACCAGCAACAGATCGAAAAGTGCAAATATTCACGTGGTATAATTAATTAAATAAAATCTAATATAAAAAAAAGAAACATCGATGGTCTCTACTGAACTGGTCGAAACGTAAAGAAAACGGGAACGGGGGGAGATATGACAAAAATGTGCACAGTGGTAGTAATAATTATTAAAAAAAAAAGTACATATATTTTCTATTGTAATATGAAAAAAATAAACGGAAGCGTCACGATAACGATTAACACGAGCGTGGCGCTGTATGGGAGACGATACAAAACGACCGGTTTACCGTATTTGAACACAATTTTGACCGTATCTCAATGCTTATACTCATAAAATGTACCATCCTCCGACCGATAGTCAGTCATTGTCGTAGATTTGTAGAACTTTTTGGAAGAAGCGAAAGTCTCAACGTACAGCGCATGCTCGAGAATGCTAATCACCATTCAGTACATGACGGGAAGTCGTCGACTGCCCGATACGGTACTGTGGCTGTCAAGTATTACGTAACTCAATTTTTGAAGACTCTCCCTCTCCCTACTTTCATATACCCAAATGATCACTTTATATCCCCTATTTGTTTTGGTTTTAAAAAATATACTACAATACATTAGACGGATTCCTCTTAAAACACAAACAAAGCGGTTTAGAACTTTGGTGTGGAAATTTTTATGTAAAATGAAGAAAAAAAAATGAACCTCCCCCTGTAACGCATTGTAACGTTTTGTCCTCCCTCCCTCCCCCAAACTGCGTTACATAATACTTGATCACCCGCATGCAAGTTCCGTCGCGACGCCGGCCAAAGCTACTGGACAATAGTCCCCTATTTACTCTATTACTACGTTACCTTACTAAATTTATTTATATATTATATACATAATACTATTTGGTTTTAACGTATATTCAAATAAATATTATTTTGTTATACATATATTATTAATAAATTGACATTTCCTACAAACTATATTAAAATTCATATTAATTTATTATATATTTTAGAACATATTTATATATTAAAAATAAACTATAAGACATATAATTTAAAATAATAGTACTAAATGACCACCTTCTATGCTTTATTTTTTTTTATATAATGCCTAGCCAATTTAATCCTTATGTAATAAGATATAAAATACATAAAAACATACATATCTATATGCGAGCTATCAAACTACACATACAAAAGGCTATAATCATATAATCTACATTTTTCAAGCATTTATAGTTTGGCTAAAGCCTATTTTGAATCATGCAATCACATCAACCCATACTTTACCAAAGTGTTCATAAGAACTGTTACAGGACCATATGTATATATTATACGAAAATATTTATATTTAAGAACATACCTTTGGAATGTTTGTCGTTTAACGTAATTGTCCCTCACGAATTCGACGATTTGTTTCTGTGTTTTACCGCTATACCTATAGAATAATAAAATATAAAGCTATACAAGAAAAGAGTGATGAGGGCATCTACCCTCCATTTTCTTTTCTAATAATTAATTAATTAATTTTAACATTCAACCAATATTTTCAACATAGAAAACATTGTTTCTATATATATACATATATTGAGTTTCACCACCATGAATCCTTATAAAGCTGAAAAGATTGTCTGACTGAACGCCGGCCGCCGCCGAGGACGAACTGCTCCGAATCGAAATATAATTTTTGTATTGCATAGTTTACACACAGTAGTGGACATTAATCTTAGTATTGTATATACCTAAATGAAGACCCTCTCGACATAACACGTGTTTTGTGTCTGGGAATACGAGGCACACTGGAACATCTGAAGAAGCCGTGATTCTCCACGCATTTCTTCCAGAAGTTTTTGCATTCATTGCGACCTTCTAAGAAGAATTCTACCACGTCTCGATGATAGCCCTGTAACAACAAAACATTTATATTTTTTTATGCTGTAAAGTCCCACGAGATATGCAGAGGGGAATTGGGGTAAAAATATTCTGTCCATTGCGTGTTGTCGTTACCAGAGCAAGGAAATAATTCATTTCCCAGAGTGGGAATCGAACCAACGACCATCGCGCTTATAGTAAGACATTGACACCCACAAAACAATTTAAAATTAAAATAGAGAAATATATTATTATGGTTATTTCGACACTTGAAAAATATTTCATTTATCTTTCAACTAACGGCCATTATACAGCTATAATGGCCGTTAGTTGAAACATGGCACAATAATATAATTTAAGAGGCAGACTTGTCACAGTGACCCCTTTCGAGACAATGATGATATTTTAATTATTTACATTTATTCGTTATTGTAGACAAATTGTTGGGTTCACACCAACCACCACTTAACACGCTGTGTCTCAAAAATTAGGCGGAAAGTAAGAAACAGAGTGTCAAGACACTATTTTTCACTATCTACCCTATTTAGTTGGAAAAAGATGAAGCTACCAGTATAAACTTAAGACGAGCTCGTATCTCAGTTTGCTGATACAAAATATAATAAAAAAAAGCACGAAACACTCACATATCCCTCAGGATGTAGTTTAATCAGAAACTTTTTCCTCTTGAACGATATCTTCCTAATCTTCGCCCAGCTGAACGTGTTTATCTTGGTGAAGTGCTGGAACACGGCGATGCCCATGTGCGCCACTGCCAAGTTCAACGGCACCCCCTCGTGGTCTTTCGCCGCGTGCATTTTTATACCTGAAATACGTTGGTATGTATGTTTATAAAAATCTCAACTACGATATATTAAAAAAAATAATAGGATTTTTTTAGAAAATCTGGCTTCAAATCCCGCTACAGGAAAAATTTTATTCATTTTCTGAAAAATATTTTTGTTCACCAAGTGTGGAATAATACTAGAAAATATAAAAAAAGCGTTGAATATGTTTATTGAGGTGTGCAGCATACATTTATTTTTAGATTAGCAGCACTCTAATATCGCATTTTTCCATGAGAATTTATATTAGCCATTTCAAAAAATATATATAATCTCTATAGTAAGTAAAATGATTAAGTAATTAAAGATTTATTAATACGCTTTAGTCCAATTGATATGAAGTCTTTAATTGCTTATTTATTATGCTACTCATATAAGATAAGATATTCGAAGTTTAATAATAATACAAATTGTCCTTCTTTATGATAAATTAATATCTCAGACATTTAACAAAAACTACCATATAGAATTAACTACAACTTAAATGAATTTTATGTTATAACCAGTTAGTATATACATAAAACTTCGAGTATTACAGACAACTAGTTACATACATATATGTATAATATAATGGCAACATTACCATATAGCTCGCATCTCCGCGCCGTCTCTAACAAATTGAGATCAGCCTCCGCCGGGCTCTGACCGCTGCGAACAGATTTACATTAAATTATCATATTGTAAAATTCATAATTCCACGTTCACCCCTTGTAAGCCTCGTGGGTGTTGTAGTTTACAAGGATCGTTTTTTACATTATCCACACACGTTGGCTACTATCTATCTATCATCAAATTTTAAATCTTATTTATATTCGAATATAATAATGGGAAGATATAAGAAATAATGCAAAGATTTATACAATTTACATATTTTCTCATCATTAAAAAATGTAAATATCATATAAAAATATTAAACATACATGTGTTTTTTATGGTTTTCCATGATCCGCCGCTCTGACTCGTAATCTTGACCGGGGAAGAACTTGTACCCGCTGAGGTAGCTGTGGTCGGGGTAGTCTTCCGGTACAAAATCTCCACATTCCGCTAGTAAAAGAAAAATACAATGATGAAGTCGATAAGTTAAAGCCGCCGTGACGCAGCGGCACAGCGTGTGAGCGTAAATGCGACGGTTGTGTGTTCGATCCACTCAGGGGACTGAATTATTTAACTTTTTATTTTCTCGCTCTGATAACAAAACAAAAGGCAACGTTTAGTTTTACGACTCAACACGCAATGTCCAGGATATTAGGCGGCATGTGAGGAACGGAGTGTCTTAACACTAGATACATAATGAAACTAAAAAAATGATAATGGCATATTGCCATACATTATACAAATATAAGTAAAGGAAACAAGGAAAAACGGAAAACTATCCATTTTTCATAATTCACGTTCGGCAAGACACCGCTTGCTATCAAATCTAAGTGCTCTTGGCCAAGCTGTTGTCTTGTCAAGAGCTGAACAATATTTCTCATACACAAACAAGCATTATGTAACTGTTACAGAGAATTCAATCATGGAAATACTTATGATAATTTCGAAAACGAATATCTTTTTTTTTGATAATATACATATATTTTATATGATATAAGGAGAGTAGAGGGAATTTAGTAAGAAATACAATAAATATAGAAAACTAAAGAATAAGATATTTAAAGAATAAGATAAGAATAAATATCAGGCCAGGATTATCAAAATATATTAAACATTATACCACGCTGGGACCGACCCCATATAATTGCAAGGTAACAGATGTGATAAGACGCGCACACAGTCACACACCCGTCACAGATACAAATAGAAATTTCTATATGAAATATTTTATATCTATATCCATATTAATCTATTCACATGGAAAATCTACTTATATTTTAATAAGCGATGCATAAAATGTTAAACTGTGAATAAAATTAATCTTCCATCATAACCAGTTTGTTGTAATTAATGATATTACATTGAATTGGAACGTGAAAAGCCAACATTTTTCCCGTTGAAAAGCATTTCCCTTAAATAGATCTAATGGAGCATTGTCGCAGGAACGGAGAGCGATCGCAATCTGCATAATTGATGACCACCGCTAAAGGTCGGTTGAATGCGATTTTATTTATTTATTTTCACGCCGTATCCCGCACATAGGGTAGGCAGAGGAAAACGGAGGAACCTAATGTTAAGTCACTTCGTTCGATCCAATCTTTCTTCGAATTATCGGGGGCTTATGTGTTGAGTGGTGAACAAAACACACAATACAAAGTGTGACTGTAAAACCGACTGGTTGTGGGTTCGATCCCCACTCGCAGTGATGAAATATTTACTTAAATTTATATTTCCATTTCCTCGTTCTGGTGTCGAAGCAAAAAGCGGCGTTGAGTTCTGTCACTCAACACGCGATGCCCCCAGAATTTGGCAGAAATTGGGGAATGGAGTATCTTACCACTCTCTGCCTAACCTACTGGGTGCGGGATATAGCGTTAAGCTGATTTTTTTTACCTGAATGTGAAAATAGAACACACAACTATCGCGTTTACAATCACACCCTTGTAAATCATATCCCAAGTCGCGCTTTGTCATGTTACCAGAACGATGTTATAAAAATATTAAATATTTCAATCACCCGAATGAGAATCAAACCCAACAACTATCGCGTTTACAATCACATCCTTGTAAAGCATATGTTGTCATCCTGTATTATACGATTTTACCGAACATCAGCCTAAGCTACAATGAACATCATATATATTATTATTTTGAACATTTCGTAAACATATTTTTTCCGTTTCTCTTGTTATTTTTAGTATAGGAAAACCATGACGCATTGTTGTTATGCTTATTTGGAATTACACGAGAATTGATAGGTTTAAATTGAATTTAAACCATATTTGGTAGTTAATATTTGTAGATTTATTTTAACGTTTCCTCTAAAGAACAAAAAACCCGAAAATAGGCATAATTCTAAATTAATAAGTGGCTGTTTGTTTATCGGTTATATTAATTAAAAAATAATTATGCGAAATAAAGCTTAATTTTGTTTCATTGGATTTCATTGGGATCCTGGAACCCAGAGCATTTCTACATTTCCTAGATTAGTTTCATACCAGAATAGTAACAAAAGAACAAGAGATAAGAAACGACAAAACAAAACAAGAACGCACTCTCATAACGCAAATTGTCCGCGTCGGCCAATGAGTAGAATCATTACTGACGCGACCTCAAATCCTGGTCGCGATTTACAACTTCCTGACGAGGACGACGGGAGATATTAGAGGATCGTTGTTTTACTTGTGACCTTCTGTGACCTTGTATCTTACTAAATGCAAAATGTTATTTTTTTTCTTAGCTTTACGTAGTATCCAGAACATAGCAGGATCGGTGAGGGAACCTGGGCACCTAGTGTTAAAACACTCAATTAAGACACTTTCCGCCAAATTCCTTTGTTTTTTCCCAAATCCATAAAAAATGCATATAACCCATCAGATTAAAATAGATGTTCATAAAATACCTAAAAAAATTTTCAATCACTCAATTTTTTTTAATTAAAATTCTACTAGTCTTATTAAATATAAGATTAAGCCAAAGTTAGGCGATTGTTTGAATAATTTGATTAAATTTTGACAGGGTCTCGATTTTACGAGCTGTCCTTTAAACTGAAACTCAAAGAATTTTACATTCATTTTTGAAGGGGATTTAAGAAACAAATATACCCTAGGCTTATTATAAATTATGGATTAAATTTTTTAAGGAAAAATCGTTTTTGGGTATTATTGGCACAAAAGAAAATAATATTAATGTTATTAATTACACCTCCTGCACACAGCAGGGTAGGCAAAGGGAATAGGTTCCCTTGCACTCCATTCCCCGCTTTCCGCCGAATTCTGGAGGCATTGCGTGTTGAGCGGCGGGAACTCAACATCGCGATTTACCCTGACATATATTATGGTTTTCATTGTTCGTGGCATTTAATTACGAAATAGAAACAAAAGTAAAGATTTTTTTTTAATTTTGTATATTTGTCTGTGCGTTTGTTAAGCGAATCACAAAATCAGCTTAACCGATTCAATTGCGGTTTTCAATATTGTATTAAAAATAAAAAAAATAATATTAATTTAAATTATATTATTATTAGAAATCGAAAGTAATGTAGATAAGAAATTTAATAATTACGTAGTTCAAGCCGGCGAAGCCGCGAGCGAATCGCTAGCTAGTGCCATAATAAAATTCAAAACGGATTCATCAATCAATACGTAGTGTCGCCTAGTTGGGGGGCCAACACTGTAACGAATCATGCGTGTATCCCTTCAATTGCGCTATTCGAACCTGTATCTGAACGTGGTCAATTGTATGACATTCAATAATTAGACGATGTTTTACTTTGAAATAAGTTTAATTCCAGCTGCTGTTATTTCTTAATCAATTTTATTATTATCTATTGTTTCTCTCCATGCAACTTTGAATTATAAGAATATATACAGAAAACTAAATATATACGTTTTAGGAGGCAGGGTAGGCAGAGGTCCACTTTCCTCCTAATTTGGAGGCATTGCGTGTAGAGTGGCGGAAAATTTAACGCCGCGCTTTGCCTGGATACCAAAGAAAGCGCCGCTCCTTCGCTCAGACCAGCGAGGAAGGAAAAATATAAAAATTTTCATTTCCTCTAGTTGAAATTGAACTCTCAAACGTCGTGTGACTGTAAAAGTCACACGCTTGTGCGCCTGCGCCACAACTGGCTTAAAAAATATTATGTTTCACTATTAGGGAATATTAGGAATGCAAGTGGCATTACCAACGGATGTCAAAATAAATGAACATCTCCATTCACATTTTCCTTTATTGCATTACTACGACGATTTATATACAGACAGACATTATTAATACATATTTCCCCCATAAAATAATAATATTTAAATGTATGTGAAACTTCGGATAATATACAGATAAAATATACTTAAAAATTTACAGGCCGTCGTAACGCAGGGGCACAACGGTGGGACTGAAACGCGTTTTGTTACGATCGACGTTGTGGGTACGATCCCCACTCGTGAATGAATTATTATTTCTTAATATTTTTATTTCTTCGCTCGGGCACGAAAGTAAAAGAGCGACGTTGAGTTCCGCCACGTAACACGTAATGCCTCGAAAAAAATGGGCGAAAAGTGGGGAACGGAGCGTCTTATCGTTATGTTCCCTCTGCCTACCCTGCTGTGTGCGGGATACAGCGTGAAGCTGATTTATTATTATTATTTTTAATTTTAACTATTTACTACTATTATACAAGCAATACAATCGTTATCCTAAATCACAAGGACGAAGTTCGGGATAGCGTTTAGAATACAAACAAAAACAACAACTTTAACTATAGCCAAAGGTTGTTTATAAGAAAAGTTCAAGATGGCTTGTTTAAGTTGGCTGGGGGCTGTTCAACTATTGTGGGACAACAAACGACCTCTATTGTACTACACGTATACGTATAAGCACTGAAATAGTGTCTACGCATTCAATTTATCCGCATAATAGCTTACCCTCGGCGAAAATCCCATATGAATACTTTTTGCTTTTATAAACTGTTTCTAGCACAGCCATTCTTGGAATATGGCGAAGTAACAGGTATATATTGTACTAAAATAAGCGCTGCTTGTGTTTTTTTTATATTTTTCACACAATGAGCTACTATTATAATGTTATGTACTATAATACAAAACGTAATGATGTGTTAAAATTTTATTTAAGATTTTAACTTTTTCGCTATGGTAACAAATCGCGGGGTTCGTAATGCCTCGAAAATTGGACGAAACAGAGAAACCGAGTGTCCTAACACTAGGTTTGTTCTGCCCACCCTGCCCTATGCCGTGTAAAGCGTGAAGCTAAATAAATTAAAAAAACACTTTGAGTATCCATTTTAAAAAACCAATAAAAAAAAAATTGACAGCAGAATATTGCACTTTATGTTATGAAACTGAAGAATATACATTTTTGCAATGTATCGATTTCTGTTACCAGGAATTAAACCCACAACCATCATATGTACAATCAAGATCTAAACAACTTCGCCTATTACTGGCTTATTTTCTTTTTAATAGGCAAAGTTCGACTACGGCGTCTCAACTTAGAACGAAAATGTAATTGGTGTATACAAATTTCTATTTCGGTGCAGATTTTCTTAATTTATTTAAAAAGGAAAAAATATATAAACGCTACTTGATGTTTTCCTCATTTTTGGTTGTGTGTGTGTACTTAAACATGTTAGTCTTGATTAAGATTTTTTTTTTAATTCATGGAACGACTGCCGATGACAAAATTTTTCGCGCATTAAATGTTGTTACACACTCGAATTCTACTATAGATTTTTTTTATACAAAATTGAGAAAATTAAACATATTTATTTTGTTCAGTATATATAATACTCCTAAATTTAGATTGTAAGAGCTGGGTCACTTAGATGAACAAATACTCAAATCAAATAAAAAAAACACCACCTCACCTTGCACAATATAACTGGCCATCAAAGCGGCCGTGTTCTCGTTGCACTGTATGCATCCCTGTGCCAGATCCCTCTTCACTTGCAGGCAGAACAAGTACCTGGTGAACTCCTCCTCGAGGCGCGCCGGGTCCGGAGTGTAGAACTTCACGCAAAACCTCAAAGTAGGCTCCAACATGGACAGCCCGAGTTGCCTGCACATCGGCTTTTCCACATCCAGCCAATACTATATTGGAAATGGATCATAGTATAATTATAAAGTAATACTAAACATATATATTTTCAACATTTTTAAAATATTATTCCACACTAAAGACAGAATAACATTATCAGACGTACAATACTTTTATGGCTTGTTACCCTATAGATATACCCAGTACATTCATAATATGTCATATAAAGTATAAAAGCTAAAATATAAATAATAGATTTTTCACATAAATATTTTTACGCAAATTATATATTGTCATTTGTTAACAATTAAATCTATATAATATGAAATAAATAGAAATGAATAGGTGAGACCAGTCGTGCCGCAGAAGCACAATTAAATGTATAGTGCGACAAGTTGTGGGTTCGATTACCTCTCGAGAAAATATTTAATATTTTCATTTTCTTTGCTCAGATATCGAGGCAACGTCGTAGAGTTCCACCACTTAATACACAATGCCTCCAGACTGCGGCAGAAAACGGGGAACGGAGTGTCTTAACAACTAACTTACCCTCTGCATACTCTATCGTGTACGGAATACGGCGAGACGGTAAAAAAATAAACGCATTTACCTTAGTTCCATTGGCATCCTGATATTCAAGTCCGAAGTAGTCCGCTTCTAGAAGATGCAACTGCCTACAGACTTGGTCAAACAGCACACGCCCTAGTGCCTTGGACTGTAACAAAACATAATCTGATCAAGCACTTCGAAAATATTAGTATGGGAAAACACAAATTGCAAACCATCGCTAACTTTTAGGGTTCCATATCACAAAAGGTAAAACCTCTTTGCCGGAGCACAGAAAAAAATTAAGCTTCTAAGTTCACGCAATCAAATACTAATACCAATAAAGAAATAAATTCGAAAATTGGAAATGTACACTAATATTATAAACTTATAATAGAACTTGAGGCCAGTCGTGGCGCAGGGGCACAAAGTGTGACTGTAAAATCGACTGGGTAAGTGTTGGAGGAAATGAAATATTTATTTAAGTTTAGATTGTCATTTTTTCGTTCTGGTGTCGAGGCAAAGCGCGGCGTTGAGTTCTGCCACTTGACACGCAAAGTCCTAGAATTAGGCGGATAGTGGGGAACGGAGTGTCATAACCATAGGTTCCCTACCCTGCTGTTCGCGAGATACAACGTGAAGCTGATTATATAATAGTACTTAATTTTCTAAAAAATGATTGCGCCCGCAAGCTTTTGTCAACTTTCATAAGTTGTAATTTCCGTTAACTCGGTGGGCGAGTCCGATTCAAAACTGAATGTTTTTTATTTTATTTGAAAAAAATATATACGTGAATATTTACCTTTTTTTTATTTATATTTTTTAGCAAGAAATAGAAGGCTTATTCGGCAAAAGTAAACATTTTTCCGCAATCTGGTTAGACAAATTGGAATGTCAGCTTCGGCTATCTACTAATTAAAAATCGGTATGCGGTTATGAATGAACACTTGACTGACATCGATTAATACAATAACACAGCCACAATAAAAATACATATATGTATTTTTAAATACTTTATATTAACTATTAGATATTTCTTATAAATTATTTTTTTATATTGTCATTGCATAGGGTTATACTTAAAAACCTCATACGGCATATCATAGCTAAATTGAATAAATATTATTATAATTTTATATCACAAAAATATATTGAGGCCAGTCGTGGCGCAGGGGCACAAAGTGTGACTGTAAAATCGACAGGTCCTGGGTTCGATCCCCACTCGAGGAGATGAAATAATTACTTAAATTTATATTTCCATTTCTTCGCTCTTGTTTCGAGGCAAAGCGCGGCGTTGAGTTCCGCCACGTAACACGCAATGCTTCTAGAATTCGGCAGAAAGTGGGGAACGGAGTGTTTTAACACTATGTTCCCCCCTGCCTACCCTGCTGTGTGCGGGATACAGCGTGAACCTGATTTAAATATTTTTTTAAAAAATATATACGAATAATAGGAGGGTATCAAACGAAAACAACGGCACACTTATACTACCAATCGTCATTTAAAAATAATTAACAAAAACCATAAATAAATACTTGACTTTCCCTATTGTACAATATCATGTACACATTCATCAAGAGTACTAGTTAAAAATCCAAATTGAAACATATTATTCGGTACCAGCTGCCTCGATATTGATTCGGACGGGATTCAGTATAGGTTGTAAGTTGTATAGGAGCAAGTGTCGCTCGTCTCTCTCTCTAGATGCGTTATTAGAACACAACGTAAACTTATACGTGTAAGAAACTTATAAGTTAGACGCAAAGGAATCGCTTCTACAAAAGCTAACGCTATCTACGACAATGTCATTACTTTATTTGAAGACACAGACCGTGAAGACGAAAAAAAATAGAGTAGCAAACTTCGTTAATGAAATTAATGAAATTTCTAGATATATACGTATATTATTTAATTTTCTTGCATTTTCACACAAAATTGTAACGGATACGCGAGATTGAACTTCACATCATGATTAGATCTTCACTTTTCATAATTTCAACATATTACATACGGTTACCGAAGCGGGAAAATAATTCCCCCGAGTCGGTATCAAACCTATAACCATCACGTTCACAGTCCCACTGCGACACCGTGGCCTCTATATACATACCTACAAACAATATTAATTATCCGTGTCATCTCTTTGCGACATCACTCATCCATTACATATTAGGTTACCGAGTGATATTGTCTTTATATACGTCCTTTAGAACAAATTGTTATCCTTTACTGGGTATGACGCGGCCGTCTACAAGCTAGATCGGAATTTCATATTACTTTCAGTACTTTATTGCTAAATTTCAGCCTGCGTATATCACAGGGGTATACGATTAGAGTTACGAGTCTAAAATATATAGACGAAGTCCAGAATTAATTAATCGCGTTTGCTATAGAAAAATATATTAAAGATCTTATAGCGCTATATAGGTGCTTATCCATTTTTAGGATTCCGTACCACATAATGTAACAACGGAACACACATAAGATTCTGTGTGTTCCGCTTTGTTGTCCGTCTGTCTTTCTGTCAAGACCTTTTCAAGATTTATCTAGAGATCGCGTGAAGGTATCAAGCGGTAATTAATGTAAAATATTTTAAGCCACGGTCCATCAAAAATCAAACTTCGTCAACGCAATCAAATTATACGAGTATTTATACAACAGTGTTACCACATTTTGGATTTACAATTTTGTAATTTTCCTAAGAAGTGAGAACTTGCAATACGATTAAAGAAAAAATCAAAAAAGTAAAAATTTATAGATATAGAAATAGAAAAAAAATAATTACAAAGTTATTGTTGTATTAATTGTAATTCATTTCATATAAAATGAATGCATATGTCCGCAAATGTAGGTTTGTCAATTTTTATCAAATTTTATACTTATTTTCATAGTTGTATGCCAATGCCAATGGAAATTATCCATTGGCATTGGCATACAACTATGAAAATTAGTACGGAGCCCTCGCTATATATCGACGTAAGTCCGACTCGCACTTATCCAGTTTTGTTTTATTAAATAAGTTAATAATGTAGCAGACTCATCTTCATATAACGCAATCAGGCGTACTGAAATCAATTAGCTCGTGAGTTACTTAATCGAATAATTTCCCCTCAGATTCGATTACGTCGCTGAGCTAATCCTGCCTGTATCTACAATATTAACACTGCATTCGTATCGATAACGAGCGACCAAATGACCGGTGGAGCGTTCATGAGGGGACGCGTCATATAAATAAAGTCGTTAAAGGTAAATTGGTGAAAGGAAGACTGATGTTATATCATATTCATGGTCCTCTTATTAAGATGATACGAGATTACCGAGAATGTCTTTGGATTGACGGTTTAACATAAGGTTAGATATCTAAATATCACCTTTAACGTCACTAACATGGAGGCCAATCGTAGCCCAGGAGCACATGCGTTTAAAAAGAAACGGGACAGGATTGACGGTTCAATTCCCACTGGAAGAAATGAAATCTTTCATATTTTCAAGAAATGAAATCGCTCGCACGCTCTGATGTCGAGGCACGCGGCGTTGAGTTCCGTCACTCAACACGCAATGCTTTCAGAATTCTGTTATGTGCGAGATACGGCGTGAAGCTAATAAAATGTCAATAAGACCTTAACATAACGGGTAAACGTACGTAAAAGTACTCACTCGTACATAACTGTTATATTTTGAACTATAACATTTATTAAAACGTATAAGGTGTTTCATTCAGCATTATAACGATACTCTTGTATTTCATTCGCAAAAATACTTTATTACAGATAAAAAATAAAACAATATTTTTTTTCTTAATTCCAACTATGCAACATATAGGCATATATTTTTGGAATAAAACCTACTACTACACGATGCCTTAGCTTTTTTTGAATTATTGAATAATTGATCAAGAATTTTCCACAAGATTCACTTAGTCAAAATTCGCAGTAAAATTGCAAGCCTACATTTTGATATAAAGTTGCGGTTCCGTTTTAAAACATAAAAGCTGAATTAAGTAATGGTAAGCAATTAGGCCGTCCCGGTTTATTTTAACCCCGGGCTATTTACGTAGAGGCTTCTCTTTGACGTCAAAAAGGTGACACTCGACCAAGGCGAACTACTCCTTAAATAGATATTATCGCTTGCATTTTACAACCCCAGTGTCGAGAAAAATGATTAACGCGATAACGAGGGCGCACTCCGCTTGATTTTTTCCCCACTATCTATATTTAAATGAGATAGTTACGTCTTTGAAATTTTATGCGCATGAGAGCATTTTTGCAAGCAAAAAAATAGTTAGAACTATGCGTTCTACTTTTTAATTTAAAGTAACATCACTAGGTGTAGAAATAAAACGTTGCACCCTTGATTATGGAAGAGCACATTAGCTAGAATACATAAACTATAATAGTCGAACTTTGCCGAAACTAGGATTAAGAATCAATGGTAAAGGCCTGAAAGGTCTGAAACGGATTTAAAGCCAGGACTAATCTATTGGAGCCGATAGATTCTACTCTTAGTAATGATTAAAATTTAACGCCATGAAATATCGGATAAATCCTTTAATAAATTGTATTATTGTATATTCCAAGTAGGTAAGTTATAGGTTATTTATTTTTCACCTTAAATAGTCAATATTTATAACGGAAACCTCTACATTAATTTAAAAATAAAATTAATTATTTTATAAAATAAAAAAACGCCAAAAAGGGCTCCATATTAAGCCTCAAAGTTGACCGAGTGACACATCAGAGGGCACAATAGAGCCATAGAGGCAATCAGAACTGCCGACTAAGCCTTGTTCTTGATAAGTTCTGGCCGACCGCCAGCTGTGTCTGATAAGGGTTGGTGCAGACGCAACCGTTTTTCCAATAGTCTGCTCGCGCCGGATCAATCTTTGCAGAGACTTTGTTTGTTTCAATATTGCACTGAGTTCGTTTGGATGAACTTAGTTTCAATTTTATATTTAAAGTATTAGATGTTATTAGTTGACATATGTATGGGATTCCGATGCATGATTGTTGTTTATTGTCATTAGATAGTGTCACATAAAAATCTACCATAAAAACATTTTAATATGAAAAAATTTAATTAATTTACTGTTGATGTTATTAACGTAGGATAACAAAAAATATATAATAACTAATTCTATTATTAGTTCATGCAAAATCATAATTTTCATATGATCGTATTAATACATACCTAATAATCATTTATTTTCTTAGGTTACTATTGAATATTTATACTTATTTTCAATGAAAACGTATATGATGGCAGTTCTTCAAACATAAAACATTAAAAACAAATTTTAAATTATGAATTTAATATTGTTAATCTTTATGTGCGTGCAATAAAAAAATGGAACCCAAACAAGCTTAATAAATAACTTTTAGTATAGGCAGCAAAGGACATCCATTTTACAATTTAAACTCTAAGCTCTGGTTGTACAGACAAAATAGTTGATATAAATGTATATAGATATTTCTAAACAAAAGTATTAAAAAATTACAGCATTGTATTTAAGTAGTAATAAATTAAGCTGATTAAAATTCTCAACTCCTCTCGAAACGTTCAAGTGCCCTTACAGTATATCGACTGTCCGATTTCCACTGGCCACTTTAAACACTTCAGCTGCATTGCGGAATTAGCTTATTTTTATAACATTTATATATAATATGTATTTATTATAAATATATTATTAATTATACTAATGAGAACTATGATCTATAAGAAAAGAAATCCACTCAAATTCAAAAATTCATATTCAAAATATTCTTTATTCAAATAAACTCTCATAAGCACTTTTGAATCGTCAAA